>NQII01001075.1:342230-375391 GCA_002778355.1 Clitarchus hookeri | reverse complement strand
TAGTGGTAAATCCGGCCCCGAGTTCACTGTACCTGTGCATGGAAAGTGTGAACTGCTTCACTTCAACTGTGATGGGAAATTCCAATTACTGCACTGGAATGTACTGAGTATGCACTGGCCAAGTGCAGCGTGTTCCAGTTCGCCTGCACTTGCACTGCACGCAGTCATTTTCCACGTTCCACTTGTCGATTGCACTGGAAAAGTGCGCACTGAGCGGTTTGAGAGCAAGTATGGTGGACAAACACTCACTTTGGGCAAACGTGTGATAATGGCAATTTTTTTTGTTTTCAGGGTGCACTGAGTGTAGTCAATTGGGATATGAATTTTAATAACGCAAAAACAAAGTTTTCAGTAAAATACATTTAAAGCTTCTCTGTGTAATCTAACGAAATCATTGATATAGGTTGTTCTCAGATAATTGTGTATTTTCAGATTTTCTGCTTGGGATGTTATTTTTTTCACCTACGGTACTGAAAATTGATTGTCACAACCCTAACTTCAAATGTTATCTCTTCTGTAATGTTAACTTAGCTGACAAGAGGTCCCTTTTCAATTTTCGCATCACGTTTGCACTCTCAAAGAGTTCGTAACACCATGGAAAGGAAAGAACATATCCGGCATCAAGCATTAAAAATTTAATTTATGCATAAAAATTATTTTTTGTAATCTCATATAATGCAAAGTATTTACAGGGTGTGTGTGTGTGCATGCATGCGCGCGTGGGTGCACGCACGCATGTGTGTGTGTTCGTAAATTTAGTTTTTTACAGTGCTTTTAAATGTTAACTTTCTTTGTCTATAATACTTTTTCAGAATCTGTGCCCCATTGCAGAACTGAGTGTACGTAACCTTTATGAGTCTATGGATGCTAATTTGCTTGTCTAATAAGTGATACTCAGTTTGCTGTACATATGGACAGTTTCAAAAATATTTCGTGTTGTTAATAAACATTGTACATTGGATGGTGGTTTATGAATTACATTTTCTCCTTTTGGCAAGTCGCACTTCTCATGAAGCTGTGGTGGTGTCGTGGTCAGACTACTCGCCTCCCACCGAGGCAAACCGGGTTTGATTCCCGGCGGAGTCCCTCCGGGTTTTAGCATGTGGGAATCGTGCCGGACGATGCCTCTGGTAGACAGGTTTTCTCGGTGATCTCCAATTTCCCCCACCATTCATTCCGGCGCTGCTCCAGAACTCATCTCACTTCATTCTCATTGGTCTCAATGTTAAGAGCCACCCAATAATGAATTACTACAAATACTTTTATTTTTTGTTAATACTGTATAGACTAACGAAAATTTACGTTGGTTGTATGAGAATTTAAATCTGCATGTGGTTCCTGCCTTAGGAAGGGTCACTGACGGATGAGAGGAACCAGTTGTTCCAACCAGCCCAAATAATGAATGAGATGAAATGAGTTGGAGGTGAATGAAGATGAGGGAGGAAATGAGAGAGCCCTGAGAAAATCTCCACACCAAGGCAATGTCCACCCCACTCCCCACATGAGAACCCCCGTCTGAAAATGTTATGACCACCGGGGTCTGGGGTAGAACGGAGGACCTCGGAAGTAGACCAGTGACTAACTGAGCCAACCATGGAGTCCACATTGGTTGTATACAGCAAAAAAATAACAATTTCAAAAATATGGATGGGCAGAATTTTAATAATTGTGTATAGTCCATTCACGGTTACTTCCAACTTTTCTGAAGCCCTGCCAAACTTCTTACTTCCAGGATATTCCTCCGCCTCATGCACACAAAGCTAAACCGAGTTTGGAAAATTACACCAAAGGGACAACACACCGAATTCGTGCGCACTCAGTGTAATAATATTTTGCAGAGGAACTATTTCTTTCTAGGCATTACCAACACACCTATATTCTCACTGTTTTTATTCATATTAATTATACGTGAAATATTACAATGTATAGGTAAATTATAAGTAAAAGCTTAATTTAATCAAAAATAAAGTACATTTATGTTAACACAAGCATAAGATGCTTTTGATACGCTCTGTATTCAGGAGACAACCAAACAGGTCATACATGGGGTGGTTTTTCGAAGGTTTGATTTAAAAAGTTTGAAGAAGCAGTGAATAGACTGTACATGTAATTTTCATATGTTCGTACACGGCCCACTAAATTACACTCTTGATAATGTGAACTGGCGAGGGCAACACGGGTTCAGGTCATTTGAAACTGCAGACATTTGTTCCTGTGTTTAAGACCAAAATTATCTTACTCATACTGTAATTGGCTTTTACTACACTTCATCTCAGTTTTCAGGTATATTCTGTATGACGTCAATCCTCCGGAGGGTTTCAACCTGCGCCGTGATGTTTACATGAGGATCGCCAGATTTGTGAGGAAACTCGGCGGTGAAGCTGGAAACTGGAAACTGGTATGTTTGAATACGTAACTGTCGTATTTTTATCCAAATGACTGGCAATATGGCCCATTGGCCAATATTTGTTTTCATCTGTTTGAATTTATAGTTAAGTTGTGGACTTTTGTATTGGACAGATTATTTAAATGTGGGTTTACTATTTTAAAATGAAAATCGCAAACCTACCTAATTTTTTTGAAGTTATTTCATTTAAAACACACTTTCGGTGACAATGTACACGTTGTCTACTGGTTTCAGAGCTAAGTGAAAAATGCTTTGCATTGGTGATAGTAGAACTATGATAATTGCAGTAAATTTATTTTTAAATATTTTCTTTTGTTTTGTTTTAGGTGCTACCACCATGGACCAGGTTGTACCACTGGCAGTCAACGGATGTCGGCAAACAAAGCCACTTACCCTGGCAATTATTCTTTGACATAACTGCCTTAGAAGAATTTGCACCAGTTGTAGAAATGGACGAATTCTTAAAAGGTAATGTAAGTATGAAAATTTATTAGTAAGACATGTTCCAAGGCAATGAAAATGATTACAGTGCTGATAATTGAGAGCTGCAACTGACCAAATAAAATGTGGTGTGTTAATTATCTTAGAAACAGGTAGTACCAGTAGTGACATGTGTATCTGCCTCATCACTGCTTTCCCATCAAAGGACTGTTAGGGAGGACCAATTCAGTTGGCGTAGAAAGTATGAACTATCGGCGTGTCAAGAGCCATGGGCCGCTATACTACCGCGTGTCTTTGAGAAGCTGTATCAACTGGTAGGTGTTCCAATGGACTTTCCTTTCTTTGACATGGCTCTCTAAAGACCTATAGTCTGTTACCCTCAGCCCAAAACCGAATAATGGAAGTCTTGGGTGTGGTTCAGCTTAATCTATCAAAATTCCTACCAGAATACTGCAAAGCAGTATCGAACTTTATCCATCAGTCAATTTAAGAACACCTTTGCCCTGCCTACTGCCTAAGCTTAACCGAGACCTAAACTCTCAGGTGGAACCATCCAAATGGAGATGCAAATGGCTGTTTAGAGGTAACTAGCTCATATTCGCTTTGCACATTGCTAATTCAGGGGCAGGAATGGCAGGCATATTTTAAAATTATTAAAAATCTTATCACTAGTCGGAGAGCTTTCAGATTGCTGCATCCTCGTCTTCATCTAGTTGTGAAGGACTGATACTATTTGATACGGACTGTTCGTGGTAAAGTGAGCACTTTTGAGGCCCTAGTTACTTTTTCCTTTCAGCCATTTTTTTTTACCCTTTAACCACCTTTTTGAAATAAATATTGCCATGTAATAAACAAACACAGTGGTATATTTCACTGCACTCTGAAGTTAACGTCCAAGGCTAAAATAAAATATATTTATTGACTATTGTTCCAAATTAAAGGGCTTTCAAAAGTGCTCACTTTACCGTGAATGGCCCATATCTTAAGATATCTTCTGTATCAGGAGTGCCATTGCCTCGAATTGCATCATCTGGCAGCGAGCTGTCATGTGTTGTCTATGTGAATTGGACTCCCACACAGCTGCCACGCCTACCGAGCACTCTGCAACTGTTGTGTATGTATGTTTGTGTACGCTGTAGTTTTGTAAATAACTATTTGAGATTTCAGAGAAGGGAANAAAGCAATATAGTTTTAAGCAGCATGTTGACCTTGATAACGTTGTGTATGTAACTACTAAATGTTAATATCGTGGAGGAAGTTGACAGAGAGAGGTTGGCAGCAAGAAGGGAACAAGATGGTGGAGCAGACTGGGTGTTGTAAACTAGTTATGAAAAACATGCATTGAACTAGAAATAAGAAAATACTTACAAAAAATAAAGATATGGGAATAATCCAAACAAAATAGCAGCATTATTCTTAACCGTTCTATAATGATATTTTCTAACCATGGTTGATATTCCGACCAGTTATTTCTCTTAGCAGGTACTCAGTTATCTATGAACCCTACTGTTCTGTGTAAACCTTTCAGATGTAGTATTATTCTGAATGTTCATTTGACTGTCTCTTTTTCTATATAATAGAGTTTGAGTTCATGCATCATCTATTATCATGATTTGGCATCAAGAAAATTTGTTTCAGTGTTGTAATTACTCATTAGCTGTCCCTATGTACATATTATATGTTATTTGTTATTTCAGAGCACGACAGCACTTCCATAGATGAAGTATTTATACTGCAGCATTACAAAGATGCTTTTGAAAGTGGAAAGTGGGAAGAAAAATATGAAATACAATCATGTGTAGATGATCCACCATACAGGTCTGTAAATGTTTTGTCAGCGAGTAATACAATTATGGAATGCATTTCTTATTCTCAAATTTTGAGTTTTTTCTTTTTATAACTTACATATTAGTTATGTGTGTTTTAGAGAGTATGAAGACACAACACATGTGATTTTCCTTGTTTTATCTCTTTTGAATTTGCCTAGATTTTATTCTACAATTTTCTATACAACAAGAAGTAAACACTGAGATGTGGTGTCTTACAGAGAACGAACAGATGGAGGTGGCTTTTCTGGCTGGTTCTGGGGCTACTCCAACATAACTGCCAAGAGGGTACGCTGCCTGTCTTTCCACGGACATGCTTCACAGTTGCAGGAAATTGTTTTACAGCATCCTGATGCCAGGTAAACTGTGTAATCCCACCCCCTCTATAGTGTAGGCTGCTCCTGGTGCATTTCATATTTTCATTGATCTTGTGGGCTCAGTGGCTGAGCAGTTAGACTGCTCGCCTCCCACCAAGGCAAACTGGGTTCAATCCCCAGCCGGTTCACTCCGGGTTTTCTCTGATTCTCTCTCTCTCTCTATATATATATATATATATTTATATCTCTCTCTATATCTCTATATCTATCCATCTCTCTCCCCCCTCTCTCTCTCTCTCTCTCTCTCAACAATGCAGTTCCTAAGAATATATCCCAACTTTATAGCAAGTCTGACTGTACTTACTTGCATACCACCTTTCACAGAATAAATACAAGGCCCTTTGTTGATGAGGTAAACTAATTTTGCTTTGCGACCGTGTTGTTGCTGCTGCCGTGCATGGTGTGCATTAACATGAGAAAATCTTCAGCGGCTGTCAGACATGCACCACTAGTTCTTATTCCTTTCCCTTCCCTCCTATGACCAGTAAATATCATCATGTATGTCTTGTGCTTCCTATAATGTCCTATGTTTAATACATAATACTGAAAAGGTTTTGATAGCAGTGCATCCTCTTAATGCCACTCCCCAGGATCATCATGTTTGACCATGCGGAAGTGGCCCTTCACGATTCGTTTGGTGACAGACTGTACTGGATGGCCAGGAGAAGTATGCGTTTTGCTCCAGCTCTGCGCAGGATAGCTTCAGAGTTCAGGAGGGATCATCTCAACTCCACAGATGAAGCTGACGGCACTGTCCAACCAGACGACTGGAGGGCGGAAACGGTACGTTAAGTATTGGTTTTAATCAAGTTTTTCGATTGTGCCAGCGCTTGGGTGTAAATAATTCCTGTTTTAAGGGGTTGGCCTGCCTGCCTGGAGCTGTACTGCATTTGAGTGCGCCATCGCTACTATGCAATCTGATCAAAATATTTTCAGATACAAAATTTTGAGAGAGCTGTTTTATAACTATGTTGGATTGCTCTGAAATGGTTTCATAATGTACTTGACGTCTTGAAAATAATTGACAGACATAGTCTGAAGAGTATTCTTTTCATATATCCACATGTCTAATAGTTTTGTAGAAACAAACAGGATTGCGAACACACTGCAGCGCAGTTTGAGCAACAGGCAGATGGGGCATCCCAAGGACTGTACGGGTTATCTTGACTTTCAAGAATGAGTCACGTTTAAGTGGTGTCGTTCACGAATGTATCACAGAATGTCTGTAAATTCTATTACTGCACCTTGGCTCATCCTCGGAAACCAAGTCAACTATTGTGGCGATGGCCACCAAAACCTGCATTCATTGTGGTAGAAATTTTATTGAATTTGCAAACTCACAAGTATGTATATTTTAATTAGTATAGTAACTCTTGAAATATTTTTACCTGTTGGAACTTTGGTGCATCATGCTCATATACATGGTGAAAAGTTTGGATCGTGTGTTCGTGCGTGCGTGTCATGTCTTGTAACATTATCTTCTTTCCTCTCTCAGCAACATGACTTATTTCATAGGCATATTCTTGTAACTTCTATAATTTAAAAATCCTTGTTTCTTTGACCTTCTGTGCATAACTGTGTAATGTAAAACAAACAATTTAATTCTTTATCAACCAATTAGATTGAGAATAAGTGGACACATTATGTATAGTATGTAATTGTAATGTTGATAGAAACTAGTAATTATCATTTTTGGAAAATTTTGTTACAGAAAATAATTATTTTGTATACATAGTATATTGCTGTCATAATTAGATTAACTGTAAAATGAACATGCCTAGCTCTCAGCAAAATTTGTTCATAGAAATTCGTGGTATGCAAAAATCTCTGCACTTTTATTTCTTTCTTGTTTTAAAAATTTTATTTGATGTGTAGCAGTAAAAAAAAAAAATGTATTGTCTAATGTATTGATGATAGTTACTTCAAATTAGCAGTTGTGAAATTTAATCAATCAAAACACAAGCATATCTGTAAGAGATGAGATGATACTGGTGAAAAAGAAGTCTAGGTTTTCAAAGCATTTGTACACAGCAAAAATAAATTCAGTCGACACTGTAAAATTGCTGTCTTACAACACTATTAAAAGGAATTTCAGCAGTTGAATCTTTTTGGTGCAACCCCGATGTAAATTCTAGGACAGAGTCTTTTTCACAGGCACCTACTGGGACCAAAGGTGGCCCTTACTTGGGTGTTCATCTGCGTAGAAAAGACTTTGTGTGGGGCCGTCCAAAGGAAGTTCCCAGCTTGAAAAATGCTTCAGTGCAAATTAAAGATCTTCTGGTCAAGCTAAAACTGAATGTAGTCTTCATTGCGACAGATGCCCCAGAGGAAGGTAATTTATATACTGTAAAGTGTAATTTGCTCTCATAAGGCATGTACTGTCTTGACTTTAGTTTCTGGTGGACAATCAGCTTTTGTATTCAATTATTTATCTGAATCTAAGGTCCAGTACACAGTAATTGCAATTCTGTACTTAATTTTGCACAATCAGAGCCCTACAAAGCTTGACCCGGCCTGATACTCAGATAGGTACGGCCTGGTCTGGCCCGAGAATAAATAGGGTTATGGGTTGGGCCGGGCCGTAATACTCCCAGGCCCGGCCGGACCCATAACCCTAACAATATTTTAATAACAAATGGAATAAAAATTATTGTAATAAAACTAATGTTAATAAAACATACAGTAAAAAGTATTTCACAAAAAATTTTACAAATTAAAACCCCACCATTACCCCTTCCCTCATTGTCTCCCAGACCTCCCACCCCACAAAATTCTAAAATCGAGGAACATAACATTACACCACCCTAACCAACACCCCCAACTCCTCACCAACACCCTCCCAGTAATAAAAAATAAAAAACAATTTAAAAAATCGAAAAAATAATTCTAGAAATTGAGGAACGTATAATGTAACCACACCCTCCTTCACTCAACTCCAACGCTCTAACAACAACCCCTACCACTCACCACCTCCAAATCATAAAAATTTGAGAAAAATCACAAAATTTTGAATAAATACTAAAAATAAATGAAAAAATAAATTGATGACTCAAACCACCATGTTGGTTGTTGACAACCTTGACATTGACCCCAATGACCTGAGACTCGAAACACCGAGACAAAATATGTAAATATCTCAAGAAAACATATAAATTTAGGAATATATTCTGTTACCGACTCCAACATCCATGTCAATGACCCTGACCTTGAACCCGAAAAATCAAGACAAAATCGGGAAACATCTAAAAAAAACCATTGAGAAGCAATTTACATACCAAATGCGAAAAACCACATTGGATGTGTGTGACCCCAAAAGATTGATTCTTGTAAACATGGCAGAGCACAGCCAATCCCTGGTATGACTATTAGTAGCCGACTGAACCCCCACCTCTATATTTCTTTGGCTATATAGCCAATCAATCTTATGACCCCCAAAGCAAATTACTGACTTTACGTAATGCACATACCCCTTCCCCCCTCAACCACACACACCACTCGTTGCTTCACTTCCCACGCCATTTAAGTTACCATTCCCCAGCAGCCATCAACATCCACGCATGCCACCAATAACTCGTCATAGCTCGTCCCCTTACCATCCACCCTCGCAATCAACCAACCACACAACTCTCCACCCATCTCCCTTTTACTGTACAATCCCCAATTGTTTACTTAAGAGACTGACTCCACCCAGGACTGGCTCCTGCCAAGACCAATTCCTGCAAAAATGACTATTAACAGTGGACAAGATCAACAGACCATCAGCCGTATCAGGTAATACCCCTTCCGAGCCCGGCCCATGCAGGGCACTGTTCACAATTACAATCACAATTCTATTCTTAATCTTGCACAAGTATAATTTCTCACAGATTTTTGTGCCATATATTTTATTTAATAAGTTTAAGTGTTGAATTCAATAAAGAATTATAATGTGTGTGCTCTGGCTTTATAAAAAAAATGTATTTATTATTTATAGTACTTTTTTTAATTGAAATAACGGTTGTGCCTGTTTCACGGAATTATTTTCACTGACCTAGTAGGCAAAATACTCTTCTCTCTTCATATTGTGTTCTCTGCATAATTAAATTTTCCAGGCAACCTCATTGACTTGCTTTTTATCTCTTGAGATGGCAGATATGGTAATGAAAGTAAAATGTGTAACATGAGGTTAAACAAGTCAAGAGTTTGAGCCCAGCATAATTTTACCACAAGGTAGACATGTCTGCCAACCTCCAGACTATGTTACACATATGTTAATTTCGTTGTTTTTCCTACTTTCATTGCTGCATCAATCACATAATTTTAGATGTATGATGATAGAATTTTAATTTCTTGTTTTGAAAATTTTTAGTAAATTGGTTTTGATTAAATATTACAACTTATGTTCCAGAATTTGAAGAACTTAAGTCTCACTTGGTGGAATATGAAGTGAATCATTACAAACCATCAGTTAACGTAAAGAAAAGGTATAAAGATGGTGGAATAGCGATCATTGACCAAATCATTTGTTCGCATGCAAGGTAAGATATTGCAAGTGCATTCATGCAAAATTTCTTAAGAAAAGTGCAAAACCCTACTGTCCAAGTGACAACTGTTTTGAGAAAATTTAGTCACTTAAAATTTGTTTCTATATTGCATTAAAAGTTATTCTGGAAACTAGAAATCATTTAGGTCCTAAAATAATTTTATAACTTAGCTAGAGCTTTGGTACTGAAATTCTTTTTCTAATATCACATGTGCTGCTTCATTGGTCATTGTTATGTCATCTTTACATTCAAAATTTACATATTTTAAACTAGACTTATTGCTATTAGCAATAAATTTCATGCACTTATGTTCATAATTGTGTAGACATGCAGAAAAAGTTTTACAGATAGTAAAATATGTTTGCCTTATACTACGCAGGTTCTTTGTTGGAACGTACGAATCAACATTTTCATTCCGTATTCAAGAGGAGCGTGAAATCCTTGGCTTTCCTCCAGACACAACTTTCAACAGGCTCTGTGGTGATGAACACAAAACGTGCAGTAAACCGTCAGTGTGGAGAATTGTATTTTGATTACCGGTTATGTGATCAGTGGAAACCATGTGCCATGTTTGGATGGAAGACTGACACTTTTTATGGAATGCATTAATTACTGCATTTACAATTACTTTGATTATATAGATAGAATTACTTCTCTGGAATTCTTTTTTTAAATTCCAGAAATATTTTGGTAATTTTTTGTATTTTGTTATATCCAAGTGTTGCAAATTTTGCAAATGCAGAATTAAACATGTTTACTTGGAGGATGATTGATGATAAGTGGTAACATACTGTACAATGGAAATTGTAATTTCTTGTATGCAGTAAATTTTTTTAATTTTCCAGTATGTGGGTCTTAATGAAATATTGTAGCTTACGTTCCATTGTTTGAAAAATCATTGATTGCTTTTTAATATGCTGTGTGGTAGTTCTAGTCAGTTTGTACTTGCAAGAAACAATTAAAACTTTGAAGGGTAATTTTTTATTACCTTCACCTTGTTGCAAATAGTTATGGTTTGCAAACTACATATTATTGTAATACTGACAGTTAAGTTATTAAAAGAGCACACGTTATGCTAGTTCTTTTTGTGTGGGGGTTCCGTAAAATTCTCCTAAAGCAAAGACCACTTAACTACAATTTACATATTACCATACGTACACTCCGACCCCCATTCTCAACACTTTAATTTTTGGACCAAAGGCTGGGTCTTTACAAGTGATTTTCTAGCAGAAAAATTTACTTTGCTGCAGAATATTTGAAATTATTGTTTACTGGTGTTTTTTTTTTTTTAAAGTTTGTTTTGTTGTTACCAACATCTCAGCAGGGAATACCATGCTTCAATCATCCAAGGTTATGAAGCTGCACAACTGTTTGACAACCAAGAGAGAAGGGATGGTGAACCTTCTTTGCTGTTGATTACATTATAAAAAGGCTACATAAATCATTGGCACTTACAGGACGGCACTAAGGGAGGGAGGGACGGGAGGACGGACACACATTCACGCAGTGGAGCTGTTCATGCTGCTATTCCGGTCAGCCGGCGGCCATTTTGTCCGCCATGTTGGATGTTGATGCCCTTGACCGTAACCTTTGACCTTGAAAATTCCTAATTTTTGTTTTAAACCGTCTGGTGGAAGGCTGCTCATCCTTCCCTTTCTCGCCTGGAAAGAGGGAATTATGTCGCCTAGCACCCAACATGGTATCCTAGTGTCCTTCCTCTCTTGACCATCTGATGGGAGACTGCTTGCTCTGCCTGTTCTAGTTAAGCCCCAGCATAACAATATACTGTCAGCAAAGTTATCATCATCCACTGCCAGGCTAGCAAAAACTACAAAGCTGAAGTTCAAATTATTCAATATTGGAGCACCATACGCTCTCACCTGTACTTTCCTCTAGAGAATGTATCGGTGTACAGCAATGCTCTTGAAAGGCTCAAAGCACGAAAAGAAAAAAATACATAAACTTAGATTAACTGTGAAATATACTTTATAAAAACCTTTACAGCAATGTAACATACATTTTGCTTAATACAGAAAGAAGGCAATAGATTACAACATGGCAATACATTTCCAGCATAAGTACAGTAGTGGTTATTAGTATAATTGTTCTAATTTTGTATAACAAAAAATGTCATTTTGTACATATACTACTGTATTACAACAGTATAATGTTAACAAACTGTTATAACAAATAGCTGAAAGGAAAAAGTAACTATGGCCTCTATACTTTCTTTACCGTGAACCGCCTATACAAGTATGATATTAAGTTGACAGCAATGCCCTCATAAAACAAAGACTGTAACCCAATTTTTGCAATCAAGACACAAAAATTAACTTTGAAGCAGTTGTTCTACAGCAGTTCTCTGGTACATTTTCCACTCTGGAGTTTATGCGTAGTAGTTAGAACTGTAAAAATAACTTATATTAGGTACACAAGTCCATTTAGTAGTGATGGGTCGAGTCAACAAAGATCGACTCATCACTCGAGCCGAGGTTTTTTTTACAGCAGACATTGAGTTACTGAACATGCAAGTCGAGTCTTGCTTTTAGATTATAAACAACAAATATTTGTATCTAACAATTAGCTTTTGTGTCTTTCGAATCAAAAATGTTATGTTACTAAACTGCTAAAGTTGCGTCGGAATGAAAACAATAACTCGGTTACATGCCTAGACACATGGTTGACTTTTAGATGATTGGCTGTGATAAATTCCGGTGGTTGTTATATTCGTGACTTGAGCAATTTTGCTCCCAACTACCCTCCTCCCACTCCATGCCTCTAACAGTTATATTATCTTTTATATCAGCATCACGCGGCTGGCATTACCATTCCTACCTTAGTCATTCACTCGTCGGCGAGAGGGAAAAAGTAGCGCTGTGAATCACTCACCCTGGCAAAGAATTATTCTTATTGGTAGAAACTAGTCCCAAACTTTTTTTCCTTGGTGAACTGGGACTACAAGAAGAGAGGAAGTTATAAGGGGCGGGCGTTATACCCATGTACATAGGTACACGTTTACATTTATGGTGCAAACTCGATTTTAACTAAAAAAAAATGTTATGCTGAACTCGACTAGACTTTCATACAACTTGACTCGACTCTACTCAAAGCTGTAAAAATCAAACTCGCCCATCACTACCATTTACCCATACAATTCTTACATTAAGTTCATTAGTAACAAACTGCATTGAATAGTGTTTATAAACCAACACACATTTAGAAGTAAAAATATAATATTCTAATAAACGTGCATGCATAGCAGAGAATGAGATTCACAATTACCATAACACTGTACTGACTCATAAGTTCAGTAAATGACCAGAATGTTCTCTTGGTAAATATTCAACTTCCTCGCACTAAGAGAGGTTTGCCTCATTCTGCAGATAACAACTCTTTCGTCACAGTTGTACAATCCTCAAAATTATGGTGTCTGGGCATGTTTGTGTAGTTTCATTATTCTCGATTGTTATGTATGTAGCATATCGGTACAAAATATAAGCTATAAATTAAACAAATATTACAATGAATTTTGTAAGGTCAGCACCTACTTTCTAGTAACAAGCTAGAAAAAATTAATCCTGTAAAGAGAAGTAATTTGTTATTGTATCTAACATAAAATCAATTAAGGAATATTTCCTGCAAGAATTAAATAATTTTTAGAGATCATATTTTAATTGCCGAGATGTACATGAATGAAAATGTCAGTTGAAGATTGTGCAACGATATCCCCTCCACATTTCAACAAAAATACGCAGGTGAGATAACTGGCCCACGTGTAATGGTAACAAATTAAATTAAAAAGTTCAGGTGTGGTTGAATTTTGCTGCGATGGGCGTGCACTACAGTGAGGAGTTCGGAAAATATTTACAAGTAAAAATAGTTCATCAAAAATGTTTGGTCAGCAACATTTTGTGTATTGCGATACCAAAAAATGGGCAGTAAAATCAACACAGGTGATCGGGAGAATTGTAACTGAATCATTTACATTCGAAGTAAGATAATTTTTTCTATATCACCTCCATGTACCACATTTATGGCTCAAACTGCACTTATCCTTTTGTATGTGTTGTAATGACAGCTATTTTCCAACTTGGCAGCTGCTGTGGTTGATGTGTAATGTGTTGTTGACAGCAATGACCACTTATTCGTTGTTTAATTATTACAAATCAATGTAGTTTTCTTGTCTATCTTAACAGTCAGACAAGCCTCCTAAAACGTACTCCAATTAACCAAACTAAAATATAATGAGCTCACTATTATGGTAAACTAACTGCCCCTATTTCCATTTTTTATTGTAAACAGTTAAGCTACTGATGAGATTATATAGGTAGTGCCAAAGGAAAGAAAAAAGTATCTGTTTTGACACTCCACAGCAAGTAAAATATTTCTACGAACAAGCAATAATTTATTGCGACATTTAAACAAAAATTGTAACATTATTTCATTTTATTTGAACTAAACTGACAGCTTAAATAACATTAATTAAAAATGAAGAACAAAACAATATTGACTTCGTAATAAATTTGTACAAAAACATGAAAAACTGTGTATGCAGTAAAAAAACTGATTTTGGTATGTCATAGGGTCATGGCATATGTTCAAAATCCCAATGTTCTGCTAGAGTAATGTTTGTCTATAATTCTCTTGCATGATCAGTTAATCATGTGTTAATAAGTAAAGCTGTTTGGAATAAAGTACATACTTATATCTACACTAAATTAATTATCTGGCATTATCTTCACAAATTACTCAACAATCACAGAACTTCGTAATTTAACCTGAAGAAGCTATACCTAATTTTACAAAAAATCCCAATTAGCTAACAAAGGCATTGGTTACCAAAAATATATAAAAAGACAGGAATTCAAGTACACTCGCAGTCTAGTACTTGTCGGCAGGCGCACACACAAAGAAGGATGACACATTTTTCACGTGGTTGCGCAATTGTGTGAAAAATGTGTTGTTCTTTGAGTGTACTTGAATTCCTGTTCTTTTATATATTTGTGGTAGCCTAGCGACCTACTTGAAGCCTTAAAAGCCATTGGTTTAGCAGAGCTAACTTCATGAGTTAATCTCATGTAAAATATCATGCAGAAAGTACAAGGCAATATTTTAAGACCTTATAAAGTGTATATATAAAATAAATCTTAAGTAACAATAATAAGTGGCATCGCTACTCCAAATTACGTAACATATGCATATATATATTTATAAACAATTATAACAATTATTGTTGTAATAACAATATTCAATGGTAAGATATACACGTGGAAGATTACAACACAAATACTAAAAAATGCCCAAGCATTACAAACCAACCATATATCACCACCAAGTTACAGTCCCTGCTTCTTGAAGTTAACTATTAACTCTTGCCATTCTGATTCTGTTGCTCATAAATAAAAATCTCCATCGAGGAACAACCCACATCAGTCTTCAACGTGACCAGGATACATCCATCCTGAGTAACTAATGCACTGGTACTTAGAATTTTCACCTGCTATGAAGTGAAGGCCGGTACTAGCTTTTCTTGCCGGCTGAAGTGGAAGGTTTTGCGATCAGTTCCTGTTCCCTTTGTAGCTGTCTCTCGCGCTGGTTTTTCCGCTGCATGGCTTCTTTCTGCTTCGTCTGCTGCAATTTCAGCGCTCGTTTCTGTGGAGACAAAACAGTCAAAGCAATTGCGTATTAGGCACATTTGCTGCTAGGGCTTAAGAGCTGAAATTGTATTTATGTAGAGTCTTTAAGTTAGTGTTCCATAATTACGTAATGCTGAATTATAATAAAATTTCTGAAAACTAGAAGGTACTAGATGCAAAAATGCACGTAACGAGTCATCCAATCTGGGTTCAAGTGACAATGCCAGCATGCTGTCAGATGCTTATAGCTATCACCAGCAGCAAATGTTAATTCCATTGTGGTGCGAAGACACGAGAGAGAGAAATAGATTTGGGCAGCACTTGACAGGAGGTCTTAAAGTGCCTGCAGGTGTGAAATGAGGTGGAGTAAGAAATGCAATGGTGTGGGAAATCAAGAGTATATATGAAAATCTGGATATGACCCAGTTCTCCCTGATGGGAGGCTAATGGTTCGATCGTTACACGTGAGATGTGTAAAGGGTATTGTCTAAATTGTTGCTTACTATTATAACTGTAAACTTATTAAAATATACATAAAAGGAAACTATGATTTATGAGTTACCATGGTAATATAGTAAGGGAACATCCCACCATAAGCCATCTGTACCAGAATCTAAACAAACCCCCACATTTTCTCCCTGATCTAGCAGAAAAATTTAATTGCCCACAAATTAGACGCACATGTTCTTAGTGTTGTATTCTTTATTACACATCACGTTTAATACTACAGACCATCACAACACGAATTCACCTCTTCCTTCACTATCTTGCTACTCGCTGTGCCAACCTTCTAACATATATTACCCTGGTCTACTGCCAACATTCGAGCATACATTACACTTAGATAGATTCTTATCCAGATATTCTGGCATAAGAAGTGTTCTTTATCAAAGACTTGTTCTTTATAAAAGACAAAAATTTTTTGAAATACATTTTCAGTGGAACAAAATCTCGAGTTTGAAGTTGAAGTTTAAAATAAAAGTTCTTACTAGGTGAAAATAAGTTGACTCTCTATTTTTGGAAGTTTGAATAAAACAATAATTGTATTTGGATAAATAAGGTATCTAAACTTGAGAAAGCCTACAAACCCAAAGCACTGAAATGAATTCTGCATTTATTACTTACACCTTTACCTCCCCAAACTTATTATAATTAATCACAGAGATTACTGGTGTAACAAACGTATTTTTCCACACCAACCAGAAAAAAATATTTATATAGAAAATATGTTATTCTGCATTACCGTGAAATTAATTTATGAATTTCAGCAGACATGTTTTAAAAGTTTGTGCCACCCTGGTCACAGAATAAGTTGTTCCTCAACACTCCGCAAAGGCAGGCTCACCACCCACCCCCACTCCCCAATTGTCAAAAAACTTTGGGATTTTACTCAGCGTATTTTCTTCTTCAAAATGTCTCTTTTTGCCAACCATTTTTTAAATTTTGCATTACTAGGTTTTTTAATCATTTTAAAATTAATGTGTCATTACACCTGGAAACACAATCACAAATCAATACCATACACTGGTTTTAAGGCTGCCGCCTAGTGAAGTTGCGTGTTTTTTTGTGTGAGGGAAAAATTAATGAAGCCCTATGGGTGACGCTGACCGGCGCATATAGAGCGATATGGCCTCTATGTGCAAAGTTGTGACCTTGCATGCAGTGTTCCCAACGCACTGCTGGAACTATGGGACTTTAAGCAGTGTTCCTATAATTTTATTGGACGTGACACTGAAGCAAAGTTCAATGCATTCCTCTATTGTAGTTTTGCATGGATCCGGTTAGTATATTTTGAGAAACAGTAGTCTGAAAAAAGCAGTTTTCAGCCATGTTGGAGGGCATTAAAATAATGTTTCCAGTGTGTGTGATGTCTTGAAAGTACCATACACGACTAGTCTGAAGAGTGTTTTCTTTTCACAGATAAGCATTTTGGCCCATATTTACTAGTCTCCTAAAACCAGGATTTCAAACACAGTTCAAGCCCCTGATACACAGGCCCCTTAAGAACAATCACTGCCATTTGCTTGTCGCTACTCTAAGTACACAGTGTGTTAAACTGAAGGGTGGCAGGAAACATTCAGTTCCTAGAAACTGATCCAAATGAGAAGAAAATGGGCAGAATCTCAAAACGAACAGGGTGAGTCTGTCCTTGTGAAACAGAAGAGTTGAGGTAGTTATGTCCACATGCATCGTTGCTCAAAGAAAGACACTTGGCTCTTATCATGGGTGGAAATCAATTAGCACACAGGACATGTGAAACAAAATAACTGTCACATGAATCATCCACTGTCTAGCTGTTATCTTTTAAGCCTACCTCATGCACTCCACTAAACAAATTAGTTAATTCAAATACCAAGCAATTTAACAGTGTTAAAAAAAAAAAAACAGACCAAGGAATGGTTTCATTCAAAGAAAAATAATAAAAAGGTATAATTTTTCAAGTATTTTTAATGTAAGTTTTTTTTCTACTTAATTTGCAATCTTGGGCCGGGGCCACGTAGGTCCATACATAAAAGAGGGACCGAACTTCAGATAAATTTAATGACTAATGGTTCACAGTTTGGTTCCAAGTGTTAAACCAGCTATTTAATAATGCAAATTTATCACCACACACAATCATAAATGCTTACCTTCAGTTTGCTTGACTTCTCATTGATGTATGTCATTTCCTTTTTTATTCCTGCCAGCTTTACTTGGTATAACTTTATTTTGTTGAACTGCAATGAAAAAAAGTTCAAAATAATAGCAAACAATGGCTATTATTTAAACACTATTTTTAAAAGTACAGATTATTTTTATTCTTGTTTCAGAAACATCTTGTACACAGCTATACATATGTTACAATGAAACACAAAAAGTACGTTGCACCAATTTTGAACAATACTTTGCAGCATCAAGCGCATTATGCATTGCCTGGTAGAGGTTTCATCTTAAAGTACAGATAAACCTTGATTTAACAGACCTCTATTTAGAACATATTGCATTCAACACAAATGGTGACAGAAAATGTATTGTCTTTTCTTCCTTTATTTTAATTTGATCTGTATGCAAACGGCTATCTGCAGTGCAATCTTATGTTCGCCGAACATAATTTGTACAACAGAAGGGCTATACTAAGATGGCTGCCATGTTGTATTTGTGTAATGAGTGATTGAGGTGAGTATGGAGCAGCGCCGGAATGAAAGTGCGGGACAAACGGGAGATCCCCGAGAATATCCGCCGACCAACGGCATCGTCCGGCACGATTCCCTCATGCGAAAATCTGTAGTGACCCGGCCGGGGATTGAGCCCGGATCACCTTGGTGGGAGGCGAGCAGGCTAACCGCTCAGCCACCGTGGCCCCACTAATTGTGTAATGTCCTGTTCTCTCTCAGTGTTGCTGATGCATTTCCTTACTGTGAAAAACTTTCATAAAAATAAAGAACATTATAAATCAGAACCAATCAAAGTTATGTTTACTCCTACACAGAAATACAGTTTAACCCCATGAGTCTTCATGGTTCCTGCACTTGTAAAATGCATTGTTATTTTCCTCTGGGGAAAAAAGAAATTTTTTTTTAAAAAGCGAAATATGAATTTCCTTTTATACATAGATGTCTTCTGGAAAAACTATACCTTAAGGACATATGTGACATTCACTTTTTACCAAATAAAACAAACACTGAGAATCACATAACTTTTATTAGGTGGCACAAGTTAATTTTCAGTAGCTAATTACAGAAAAAATTAAAGAATGTTTCTTAAATTCTTAATTTCAGGTGCCTCGTGGGATGTCTTCAAAGATCCACACCCCCTAACAACTTTACAAACGTTCCCTGGTCTATCCTACTTCAGGAAGAAATATGTAGTCATTTTTCCCGAGAAAGGCTTTTAACATGTCTGGCTTCTTTGAAGTAAGGACCAAGTGTGTTCCAAAACTTAAATATCATAATAGGAGCTTAAACGTTGCCTTAGGCAAGCAAATAAATAAACACAACTCCAAAGAGAATTTATCTAATTATTCCTATAAATGGAAGGATGGCATAACCTTATATTTACGGATATTTAAATATAAGAGCTAAGCTAAACTAAGTGATGTAACATAAGGTTGAGCTTTATCTATTTATTTATTTTATTTATTATTCATATTCCATTTCCATGAGATAAGCTTGGGGATATGCAAGGAGTCTAAATTACAAAAAACATGTGACAAGCACAAAATACACATTTTACAAATAAAACACAAAATACTAATAGACATACAAAAAAAAATTAATGATCAAAATTAACAAATTATACACTATAAGACCATAACACAAAAAATTTAATTACGTGTTAAAAATAACTAGAAGTAGAGAATATTTTTTAGTGTAAATACAATATTCCCATGCTAATATAATATCAATTGTAATTTCCTAATAAATAAATTAAAACTAAAATTCTCAAAATTTTCTATGTCACGTAAATGTATAGTTATAGAAGATAGTTAAAACCATAATTCAATGTATATACAATGAGGCAAGCGCAAAGTATATAAATGTCTAAGGTAGATCAATGTCTCGAAAATGCCAAGTATTTATCTAGAGTAAAAGTTATTAATAAGTAAAAAGTCTTTCAATCTTTGTTTAAATTATCTTTAATTATTTAAACATGAATTTTTTAAGATCTGATTGGGAGTTATTACAGTAAATAATTTTATGGCTGATGAGTAAATTCCCTTTCAAACACTTGTAAGTAAAATTGTAGAAATATGCAAATTTCTTTTACCTCTTGTGTTACGGCAATGTTTTTGACTGTTTAGCTTAAAGTGTTCTATATTACTAAATACATATAACACTGTCTCAAACATACTGAGATTGAAAATGGAGACATTTTGGCTTTTTAAAGAGAAGTCTGCTGAAACAAACATCCTCCAATCTCTGTTCAGCGCAGTTACTGGTGCAAGCAGGCATCAACAAAACAAAAAAAAATTTAATCAGGCCTACAGGAAAAAATATTTTTCGAATTGATACAATATAAAATATGACAGAACACACAGAGTAAAAGTAATAACCTAATACCATGTACCACAAACATTTACTTTAGTTAATTTGATATGACATTAGATACAGAGGTGTAACTTATGACCCAGTTTTAGAGAAGGAGCTAAACAGCTACATCAATGACTAACTTTGTACGTACCATTTCCTGAATGGCTTCGGCACACTGTGCTTCAGATAGCTTCCTATTCTCCTCTCGCATTTCGTCAATCAAACCTTTTTGCTTCGTACTGAAATATAAATTTCACAATTACTACACTACTGAATCATAAACGTAATAAATAATAAATGTAACTAATACTTCTTTCACCCTTACTTTTGTCCTGATGTTAATTAACATCGCTACCTCTACAATTCCCCTATAAATGACGATGATTGGTCGCTGCCGAACTATCTTGATGGATGGCTCCACAAAATAGCTCATAAATAGACCTCACATAATCAACATGTTTATCAGTATTACTCGCTCACAGTTCTAGTTACTGCTGATAAGAGCTCAAGGCTGAACACCCATGCTGGGATCATTTATTTCTTTTGTTGAAATTATCTCCCATATTTGCTACAATTTTATCCGTTGTATTAATTTACTTCACTCATTTCCTTCTAACATTACGTACTTTACGCAGTCGTGGCACTGCCAGCAATTAACCTGCAAACTGCTTACTGCACAAACACATGCACAATACCCTATTTAAGAATGGTATTGTGACGAGCTTTCTTCTATAAACTGGAAGTACTTGCGGCAGACATTCCAGCTGCAAGTAGAGCTACCTCCTCCAACTGCAACATCAGATGCTGCTAAGAAAATTAATTAAAAACATTTCAGACGATTCTACGGTACATCGCCCCTTTGTTGTAATTTTCTAGACTCAGATAAGCTTTGTTTGCACAAAGTGGAGGAATATCCTGGAAGCAGAAATTCAGCAGGGCTTACGAAAAGTTGGAAATAACCGTGCATTGACTATAGATAGCGTGTGAAGATGAAGTAATCGGAGAAGGCTAGCGCACTTGGGTTTGTTTATTTCAGGACTTGCGTAAGTGTGTAAGAAGTATTGGGGTAACCCGTTACAGCCACTATACTTACGTCAGTTCAAGAAGTTTCTGTTTTGTTTCCTGCAACTTGGGTTGGTAAGTGGCGAGGAGTTGCGCAGCCAGTTTTTCTGCAGCCTCTTGACAAACGGCTTCATTGCTGACACACTGTCTGAAAGTTCATTCACACAGAATGATGATATGTCTGATAACACCCAAACAACAAGCCAACCATCCAAACACTTGTTCCTGCCAGAAGAGGTATGGCTGCAGGTAACACATAACAAGATGAGGTTAACAGGTAGGATAGTAATTCAAGATTGCTGAAAAATATCAGTATTAAATTTCCCCAGNATAACACCCAAACAACAAGCCAACCATCCAAACACTTGTTCCTGCCAGAAGAGGTATGGCTGCAGGTAACACATAACGAGATGAGGTTAACAGGTAGGATAGTAATTCAAGATTGCTGAAAAATATCAGTATTAAATTTCCCCAGATTTTCTAGTCCAAATTAAAAAAATTTCCAGTCTTTTCAGCATTAAATCAATTAATTCTAGTGAAAAAAAAAAATGCCCTACTTTATGAAATGTAACTGACATGAAATTCACTGAACTTGCAGTTTCTGATCATCTACACTACAAAAATTACAACTGTTTACTTGCAAGTCTATTTCTAACATAATGCAAATTATTTTTCAGTACCCATCAGTTTCAAGACAAATTCCTTGGACAGCATACTAAGAAATACATCGGCCCTACATAAAAAAAATGTGTATTACAGGCTTGAATTTCCAGGATCTGTCACCTGTTTCCCTGACTTTTCTAGGTTTTCTGGTCCTATAGCAACCCTGTTTCTCTACACGCAAAAATCCAGAAGTGACCCCGACGGAAATCAAAATCCGTTTACTAAAGTAAGAGGCCGGCAAATCAACCACTTGAGCACCGAATCTTCTTATAAACACCAAATTAACTAAACAAAATTCAATGAGCGAGTGTAGCCTACTTCAGTATATACCTACACATTGGTAAAATATGGTTTTTCCATGTAAAAGTTTTACATCACACAATATAGGCATGGTATACACGTCCTGCTACTTCTGCTCTCGAGAGCATATGAGATTTTCCCAACGAGCACGGAAGGAGAAAAAAAAAAAAGCTCTCGACCTGACGACGCAAATGACAAGGAGCAAAAGCGTGCGTGTTTCATGTTTGGAAAATGGCATGAATTCGAGAGGTCAGAGATATTAAATGGACGTTATTTGATGGAAATATGTCATCCGATGACGAATAAGACAATTAATAAGTTTAAATATGCTCACGTAGATGTAATTAACAATGCCAGTGACTTCACAGGTAACAACTTTCAATTTTATTGGCAACAAAATCCTTCTACTCTACTTACAGGATGACCACTGTGTTTTATGATAGATCTAACGATTTAATTCTCCCAAACAACTTAACCTGAATTTCCCCACAATCAGATTTTTTTGAAAGCCCATTCACAAGAATTGGCCCTATACAAAGAGAAATACTTTCTTACATGCACAATAAATTAAGAATAAATATAGACATCCGCAACATTTCTGAAAATTTGGATAAGAAAAATGTTGAGGCTCACATTTATAGGTTCTGTGCAGTGTTTTGATAAGTTTTTCAACTTACATGGATTTTTTATTGTCTACATCTTACTAAAATTGATACTGTAGTAGTGAGGATTGTATCCGGGAAATTTGTGGGGTAAAAATATAAAAATCATGAAAGATAACCACAAAAAAAAAAGTAGCACAATGCTCCCTTACCTCCCTCCATGGCTCACTCCAGATACAGGAATATTTAAACCTGCAGTAATAGTAACATAATTATGTTCCTAAAAGTGTCAGTGTCAATCAATCCTTAATATACGCACAGAGAATTTAAGAATATAAACATACACAAATATAAAAAGAATTATAAAACATTTATAAAATAAAAAAAATAAACAGACTTCAGAAAACTGATTAGACAAAAATCTGCACCACTCTGCTTTCTGGAGTCTACGACTGCGACACCCATCATCTAATACATTTTCTGGAGAGAGCTGTGTCTGGTACTTTTTTGGGAATGAATCTGTAGTATACTTGTGAATGGAGACATCCACAAATTCTAATTACAGTTTTTCACATCTACTATGTTATTACTGTATTTTATTATTTTGCTACAAATACTTTAAAACAATAATTCATGCGTCTCGCAATCTAGCTAGGGACACAAAAAATATTGCTTGAATAGCAAACGTTCTACAACAGAAAAATTTCCCCCAAAATAGGCTACAATTCGAATTCACAAAATTAACTTATATTTAAATGCTGAAACTTTACAAAAATATTTTAACCTGTTGTCAGTTTCCAGTGGTACGGGCTCCTTCTCACAGCTTCTATCAGATGCCAGTTTGTTATCCATAGTTTATATAGAAAGATGATATTAACTGCTATGAAAAACTTTAAACTAAAATTGTCAGTTACATGGGTATTTTCTAATTAAAACTCGTAAACTAAATCTAAATGAAATTATCTGTTTCGAAATAATACATGTACTTTGACAAAAATCGTCTTCAACACTTAATTAGTTTACTTTGATCGAATCGAAATCAGATCAGCCTCCACGAACTTGACAGGTACTAGTCACATGTTTCATAACATTAAAAAAAAAACTAAAAAAAAAAAAGCGCATTCCGAAACTTATTAAAACTAATGATAAATACTTTTCTTGTGTGGTGATGTGGCCAACAGTAAAGACCACGGCCATAACAAAAAATAGGAGAAATAAATTCATGGTAATATCCACTGAAAAACTAACAAGGAGCATTACTAGACGGGATCACAAATACTAGTTTTCTCGGTAGCGACCCATCAACCATGGAGGGAAAGAAAGGTAACGGAACAAGGGATAGCAAGGTAGGAGAGGGCCGGTCACCTAGGACATCTAACAGAACACCAAACTCTCAAAATCAAATAATAATATTGTGCTCGAGTAAAAACCGAGCGAGAACGTCACAAACTACCCGAGGGCCATGAAAAAGTACCGAAGGGTACGAGATAGGAAACCTCACATGAAACCGTTGAAGGGCAGCATACAACGAACTTCGATCGCCGCCAGCGGAACACTAAAACAAGAGATAACCGCAGATACAGGAGGGATTAGAGACTATATGAAGTTTATGCAAACCTGATATGTTACGAAAAGATGTGACTACTAAACTATGGGAACTACAATGAAGTTGATATCCTTGCTGACAATATATAGGAAATAAACATGCATATAAAGTATTGGAAAACGAAGTATAATTTTCCCACGTCTGCTTCAAATGCCTGAACATTTCCCAGTTTAATATGTGATATAAAACCAAAAAGGAAAGTAGGGGCTTCGAGACATCCTTCAATTTCGCAAGTTTATCCACCATCTCATTCCCTGGAATCCCTACATGCCCCGGTACCCACATGACGAGGACAGTAATATTAGTTCATCCAAAAGAACACACTGTTTCCGTATGAGTCATATAAGCACCTCGTTATGGGGAATAGGAGTAGATCAATGCTGTAAATACTCTACGTGAATCTGATATAATCAAAGAATTTAAGACTTTGAAATCGTAAACATAACATAAAGCCATATACACTGCAAAAGCTTCGACATAATAATTCTTAACATTATTAAGGTATTCTGTTGTCTTTTTTATCTGTGAAATCATCTAAAATAATTCATATACAAAAAAATTTTTGTTTGGTTTTTATTTCTGGAATGTTTATGCTTGTTATTCTTAGGCTTATATTTTGACAAGTCGATATACCCAAGATATATCGACTTTTTTAAACAATGACAAAATACAAGTGAGTTGGCACACGCATGACTTCGACTTGTCCGACACTCCGGTTTTAGAAATGGCGGGTGCGGTGAGGTGGCTGTTCGTTGCGGCGTTGTTTATTATTTCTGTTTGTTCAATATTTGGGGAAATACCCCTGAGAAGATTTGAATATAAATACAGTTTCAAACCTCCGTATTTGGCTCAACGCGATGGAAGTGTTCCTTTCTGGGAGTATGGTGGAAGTAAGTCCAACACGTTTTTGCTTATTCTATACCAGATGGCATGTGACACTGTCGTTATGCCTAGACCTTTAAATTTGTCATATGGATCTGTTTTGCGCAACTTTCATAGTAGTACAGCCAGTGATTAAATTGTGACTTCTAAGAATGTTAAGTTATCTTTCGTAATTACTAATTCAAAACTGTGTTTTCATTTCTTCAGATGCTATTGCAAGTGCAGAAAACGTCAGAATCGCGCCTTCTTTGAAGAGCCAGAAAGGTAGGTTAATTGAATAATTAGTAAGTTAGTAATTATAAATCCGTTACTCGTAATTTTACTTGCATATATTTATTTATGTCTTGCGGGTGTAGAATTATTATTCATAAAAAATTTTTTTCACCCAATGTTATTTTATTTTGGGGGGAAAAAAAGTAATTTTAGTTCATATCGCACACTTAAAAGCCTGCCACGATCGTGCATTTGCATCTGTCAGAGACATTCAACCATGCTGTCAGATTGTGCAGATTTCTGATCATGAGGAACCTTGCATGGTATGATTGTGGTTGGTTGATGCTGCGGTTTATTTTTCGAGGCTACCATTTGCTGTCTGTGTTTGTTTTATTGCATCCGTGAGATCTTTTTTCAATACATAGGTGTACAAAAATATTGGACAATTCAAATTACAGTATACAAAGTCTATACACTGGACAGACACGTGCGTGCACACACACACACACACACACACACATACATACATACATACATACATACATACATACATACATATCAGATTGCATGTACACACATTATATCTTTTCTTTATAATGTGACTAATCTTCTTCCAACATGCTGTAGGGTGTCATCGTTTTACTGAAACAAAAGAAAAAGGGTACGAGAAAAACCGGAACAAGAAATGTGTACAATGAAATCTTATACAGTAATAATAATAATAATAATAATCAACACCTGCAAATACGCTACCGCTCAGTGGCAAACTCTCTCACCTCTCCCATACCCTACCAAACTCCTCTTCCGTGTCCTTCCTGAACTTTACAACCCCCCTCACAGATACCAATTCCTCCCACAACACATTCCACTCCCTCATGAACCTCACAAGCATAGACTGCCTACCCTGCTCCGTTCTCCTTCACACCCTCTGAAGCTTCTCACTGTTGTTTCCTCTCCCTCTACACACCCCCTTCCTTAGCTGGCAGTATAACTTCCCCGCCCTCCCTATTCATGCACCATCCTGACCAGCCTTTCAACTTTCGTCCTGTGAGTTGCCCTTCTTTCCACCTTCTGTAGCTCTTGCACCTCCGTCTCCACGTACGGGTCCCATACTGCTGCCACATATTCTAACATCGGCCATACCATTGTGCCATATGCCTTCTCCTTCACCTCATTTATTAATTTCAGTAATTTAGATATTCATCTATGCTATAAAATGCACATTCAATAAAAAATTCTTTCAACTTGTTTTTTAAAGAGTTTTGTTAGAGAAGCAAATTTCTTGAAGGCGTTGTGGTAATTTATTGAAAAGTTGGCTACCAAGGTAGGACTGCCCTTTCTACACTAGTTTTAAGTTAACTGAAGCCATGTGTAAGTGTTTTTTTAATTCTAGTTTAATGCTTATGAAAGGACTCATTTTTCTGAAATAAATGACTTTTTTTGGACATGAATATGAGTACTGAAAACATGTACTCACATGCAAATGTTAAAATCTCTGAGCTCTTGAAAAGAGGTCTACGTGAGTCTGACTTTATTTTGCCGTTGATTATTCTTACAGCTCTCTTTTGCATGGGAAACATTGTTTTACTGTCAGTGGGAACTACCCCCAAAAAATTAAACCATAATACATGATGGAATAAAAATATGCAAAATATACAATTTTTGTAGTATTTTTATTCAAGATCCCTGCAACACTTTGTAGAGTGAAACAGGCTAAACTGAGTTTAGATAAAATACACACAATGTAAGATTTCCAGTTTAGTAAATTGTCTACTTTTAAGCCAAGAAACTTAGTCACTACTGATTCATTAATTTTGTCTGTTACTGCTAACACATGAATTGGTGTTTTTTCTGTTCTTTGTGAGAAAATTCATAAGATATGTTTTATGTAGGTTGAGATTTATATTGTTTGCAGTAAACCGTGCATTTAGCGCTGTAAATATTGTGCATTTTTTTTTTTTTTTTGTGTAAGATCATTTACAGAGTCTCCAGAGACTAAGATGCTAGCTGGTATCATCTGCAAATAAAGTTGGAGTAGTGCCTGGGGTTAAGGCACATGGGAGGTCATTTATATAAACAAGGAAGAGTAGGGGGCCTTATATTGAGCCTTGTGGGACTCCATGCTTTATTTTTCCTGGTTCAGAGTAGAATGAAGTAGTTTTTCCTTTGATCTGCACTTGTCTGTTTTAAAGGCATGAGCTTATTAGTTTATTAGGTGTACCCGAGACTCCATAAAACTTTAATTTTTCAATAAGTATGTTGTGATTTACACAGTCAAATGCTTTAGTGAGGTAGCAAAATATTCCATTTGACGACATCTTTTTGTCAAGTGCGTTAATAATGTAATTTGTCAGTTTGAAAATTGCATTATTTGTTGAAGCGTTTTTCCTAAAGCCAAACTGAAAATTTTGTGATTCTCAAAATGTTGCAGCAATCTCCTGTAAATCAGTTTTTCAATTACTTTTGAAAAGGTGGTAAGAAGTGAGATAGGTCTATAATTGGTTACTTCTGTCTTGTCACGTTTCTTAAACATTGGTGTTACCATAGCCCGTTTGAGTCTGTCTGGAAACAATCCTGTATTGAAGATAACATTACAACTATGGCTTAATGGAACACTTAACTCAAAAGCACACCTCTTTAATAAACTATAGCTAATGCCATCATAGCCACTTGATAATTTTGATTGCAAAGAATTGGTGGTTTTCTCCTCTTCTTTTCGAGTTGTGTACGTAAAAGATATAGCAGGGTATTCAACACCCTGGAGTGTACGAATATGTTTTATATCTTGTTTAATATTTTTGTTAATCATGTTTTCTTCGACATTTAAGTACTATGAATTAAATGTATCTGAGACTAATTTAGGGCCTGAGGATATACAGTTGTTTACTTTTAGGTTTACAACTGGACATTGCTCTGCTGTTCTTCCTATTGTGTTTTTTTACAATATTCCATGTAGTTTTTATTTTGTTTTGAGAATTCTGAATGAGCATTCATTTTTGCAGATTTTATGACTATACCCAAAATTTGGCAGTATTTCCTGTAGTGATTCACTGTGGCGGGGCTGCTACTGGTTCTGGTGGCCTTTGTTCTGTTTTCTTTTGTTTTCGCAGTAAATTTTTTATTCCTTTGGCGAGCCATATTTAAAAAAAAAATCTTTTTATATTACTGTGGGTCAGTTTGAATGGGAAACATTTTTCAAAACAATAGAGAACTCGGTTAAGAAAAGAGTTGAATTTTTCATTTACTTCGGTACAAGTATACAATGTTGACCATTGCTCCCTGCTAAGCTCACTTTTGAATAGTAAAACATTTTCCAGCGAAAAAGTTTGTATTTTCTTATAGGAAATGCTTTTGGACAGCATTTTTATGGAAGACATAATTAATATTTGTGCATCGTGGTTAAAGGTGCCGGCTAATAATACAAGGGGTGTGGGTTCTAGTCCCCGTGCTGGCAATGTGTAATTTTTTTTTAACTGCACAGGAATAAAAAAAATGGTAGGGAGGTGCAAGTGCAGGGGATGTGGCAAGGTGTGGAGGATGGATGATAGTGGGGTACAGTGTGACCAGTGCGGTGGCTGGTATAATGTCGATTGTGTAGGGATCAGAGGGGGGGAACTGGGCTCACTACGGCAGCATAAATGGAGGTGAGAGAAATGTGTTGGGGNGGGCTCACTACGGCAGCATGAGTGGAGGTGTGAGAAATGTGTCGGGGGGGGAAGGAAATAGCGGCGGTGGCAGAAAACCAACTAACAGTAGAAAAAGAAACTCAAATAGGTGGGGAATGTGGAAACTGGATTTGGTAGAGGACGTGCCAGTGAAAAGAATGGAAGTGGTTAAGGAGGAGAGGTGGAAAGGGGAAATGGTAGAATTGATGAGCAGGAAAGAGAGAGAAATGACGCACAGGATTGAGAGGGTGGAGGAAGAGGTCAGGAATGAGATGGGTATAGCTTAGCAATAATGGTAGAGAAGTTAGAGGAAGAGTTGGAAGGCATAAAGGGCGAGTTAGGCAAAATGCAAGTTTGTCTACAGAAGGAACTGCTGGAGGAGAAGCAGAGGAGAAGGGAGGCAGAGATTGAGTTGGTAAAATTGAGGATGAGGATAGAGGAGCTGGAGACAGTAAAAAGATAAAAGGCAGTAGGGGACACTAGGAAGTAAATAAGGATAGAGTAGCAGGAAATAGTGGCAAGGGATAAGGCGATAGAAGACAGCAGAAAGCAAGCAAGGATAGATGAGCGGGAAACAGTATGTAAGGAACAAGCAGTGGTGGAAGGCAGGAAGCAGTATGTTGAGGCTTGTAGGAGAGGGATTAGCAAAGACCAGCAAGTAGGAAAAAATGGACAGTTAATGGCTGGAGGGGAAAAAGAGGTCTGGTCAAAGGAAAGGTAACAAGGGTGGTGCAGGAGGAGACTGGTGGCAGAGATCAGGGAAGAGGTGAAGTAGACAAGGGGAGGCAGGTGGGTGGAAGGGACACAAAGCAGGAAAGGGTTGTAGCAAATGAACCAGAGGTGGTTTTCCTAGGCAAGTCGATCGTAAAGGGGGGTGGAGTTGAGGGAAATCAGTAAAGGAAATACATATAATGCAGCGTTTGGTGGTGCAACAATCAAGGATTTGGAGGAAAGAGTTAGTATGAGAGGTAGCAGGGTGGCAAAGGTCGTTTTAATTAATGTGCTGGGGAAATGACCTGGCTCGAAAGGAGGTGGGGCAAGAGGTAGAGAGGGACCTCAGAGGGTTACTAAGTACATGAGAAGTTCCCAAGAGCTAGGACAGTAGTTAGTGGCGTGCTGGTTAGAAAGGGAATAACCTACAGGAAGGCAGTGGCAGAGAGTGAGGTTTATGAGAGAGTATGTAGGGATTTGGGGGCTACGTACNCATGAGAAGTTCCCAAGAGCTAGGACAGTAGTTAGTGGCGTGCTGGTTAGAAAGGGAATAACCTACAGGAAGGCAGTAGCAGAGAGTGAGGTTTATGAGAGAGTATGTAGGGATTTGGGGGCTACGTACATAGATAGTAGGAAATGGGTAGGCTGGGAAAGTGTAGGAAGGGACCAGGTACACCTGAAAGAGCAGGGAAAGAGGATCCTAGGGGATCTGCTAGGTAGGGAAGAAGCTGGCTGTATGGAGAGGGTCAGGGGTGAGCAGCGAGTGTATAAATAGCAACCAGAGAGGGATAAGGTAACGGAAGTAGAGCAAAATTGATGAGGCCACAGTGGTGGAGAGAGGGGGTAAGCAAAGTAGAAGGGTAATGCAGCCTGTCAGCATAACGTTAATGGTGGTGAACTGTAGGAGTGTGTACGGCAAGCTGGAGGGCTTCTGGGGTAAGGTTGAAGGATATGGGGCGGACATAGTGGTAGCTGTTGACTTGGCTTGACATTGAATGTAGGCAGGATAAGTTCACCTTCAATTTTAGTCTAATCTAGGATTATTGGTTTTTAAAGTAACAGTAAAATACACCGGAAGTATATTAATTAACTCACCTAAGTAGGCAGCAGGTACAATTCCACTGTCCTCTGCCAATTCAACAACCATCGTGCACTTTACCTCACTCGACAAAACCCATGATCTACTAAAACGTTCAAGTAACATCCGCCACATTGACGACTGTAACGCACAGAAACACTCGTACTAGCACCCTCCATTATACAATCACAAGCCTTCACACGGTCGGGTTCGAACATCGCAAACCGCGAACTGCACTGTATCCCATACAATGGTGTACTGAGCTATCGTCTTCACGTCCGGAGCCGATGGGTGGCGTCAGCACACTTACATAGCTATTCAACATGACGTCCAACGTAAACAAAGGGCCAACTGCTTGAATTTTTAACTATTTTATTTAGTACGTTCTACTTATTTTACCATTACGCCCTCCTCAATATTAAAAAGGTAAACTGTGCAGAACCCATTTATGTTACTTTTGTGGGTCCACAATGTTTCCTCCAGGAAAACCCCTATTCTGAATAATTGCCTAATTATATTAAGGGGGGGGGTTGTAATAGGATGATTACTTTGCTGGCAGTGTCTAGGCCACCAGGACAGGGATGGCAGGCAATTGAGACGATCAAGGAGAGGGTTGATTGACTAAAGGACAGGCAGTGGGTTGTTGTAGCAGGGGGTCTGAATATGCCAGGTGTGAGATAGCTAGAGGGTGCAGAAGGGATGGGCAGCATGATGCAAAGAATGGCAGCGCAGTTAAACAGAGGCTTGGTCCAGGTAGTAGAAACACCTACGAGGTGGAGTGAAGAGGTTGTTGGCTCAATGCTGGATGTGGTGTTGGTCAGACCTAGGAATGCTGTAGTTGGTGCAATAGTATTGGATGGCATAAGCGATCATGATATTCCTGTTGTGGAAATTGGGCTTGGCAGGATGAGGGAAGAGCAAACGGCAGATAGGTTGGTGGGGCAGTATGGGAGAGGAGACAAGAAGCGGCAGAAATCTTCCTGAGGGATAGGTTTGAAAAGTGGTCTATGGAGGAAAGTGTGGTAGGATTATGGGAATAATTTATAAGAATAATAGAGGTTACGTTGGAGAAATTTGTGGCAGAGAAAAGATTATGGTCTGGGAGACATCCACCATATTATGGACAGGAGATTCAAAAAATGAAGAGGAAGTGTAGAAAATTACATGTCTAGTGGAGAAATGAAGGCATCACAAGAGCTAAGGAATTGATGAAACAAATAGGAAGGGAGCTTGAAAGAATGATCAAACAGGCAAAGAATATATTTTTAGGGAAGATGGTGGAAGGGGAAAAGGAAAGTAATGGGGGAAATTGTTTAGTTATGTTAAGAAGGTAAGGGGGGGAGAGGAAGGGATCCCTCTGATGAAAGGAAGGGATGGCAGAACTGTGTCCAATAACCAAGAAAAATTGGAGAAGCTATAAGGCTTGTTAGTGTTTGAGCCAAAGGAGGATTGGAATAGGGATGATTGGGGGTTGTTTAGTAAATTTAAGATGAGGGAGTCTGAGATAGCAATGGTAATCAGGGGGTTGAAGAGCACAAAGGCAGTGGGGCCAGATGGGATAGGGAACGCAGCACTTAAGTTTGGTGGGAGAGAGTTAGTGAAATATTTGGGGGTGTGGTTTAGCAAGTCTTTAGGAGAGGGTAAGTTGCCACAAGGCTGGAAGGATGTGTTGGTGGTCCCAATACACTAGCAGGGGGAGGATAGGGGGAGGCCTGGCAGCTACAGACCGGTGAGTCTCACATCGAGTACAGGAAAGGTAATGGAGAGGCTGGTGGTTCAGTGTGTGGTGAATGTTATGAACAAGTGGAATTGGTTGGAGGAGTCACAAGTTGGTTTCAGAAAAGGATACTCATGTGAGATGCAGCTGGCTGGGCTGGTAGAGGATCTGGTGCAGGCAGTTGAGGGGAAGCAGGTTGATGCCTGCTTCATAGACTTTGATAAGGTGCCCCATGGGACTTTGATGAAGGTAGTGGATGAGATGATACTGGACTGGACAAGTAGGTAGTGGAATGGATTGGGGACTTCCTCAGGGGGCGAAGACAGAGGGTGAAAGTGGGGTAGGCAATATCGGAGGAAGGAGAGGTTACGTCAGGGGCATTGCATTGATTTGGGAATTAAGGGAAAAATAAGATTGTTTGCAGATTATTGTGTATTGTATGC
>NQII01001075.1:310482-342216 GCA_002778355.1 Clitarchus hookeri | reverse complement strand
ATTGTTTGCAGATGATTGTGTATTTTATGCAGTGGGGGGGGGGGATGAAAACTTGCAGGCAGACATTGACAGGATATGGTTGTGGACCATGGAGAATAAAATTAAGATAAATGTAAGAGAAACTAAGGTAGTGTGGTTTACAAGGAAGAAGGTGATATGCACGGACATGTACAGATGGGAGGGGCAAAAGATAGAAGAAGCAGCTGAATATAAATGTCTAGGGATTTTATTGCAGGGAGATCTCAGATGGAAAAACTGGTAGAGAAAGTGGTTGCAAAGAGAAGAAGTGCTTTGGGTATGTTGGGAGGGGTGCTGAAGGGAGTTGGTGGTGAGGTGAAGAAGGTACATGGCACAATGGTATGGCCGATGCTAGAATATGCGGAAGCAGTATGGGCCCCATCCGTGGAAGTGGAGGTTCAAAGAAGGGCAGCAAGATGGGGGAAGTTGCGAACCTTGAGACAGGGCCTTTTGGTATCCATTATCCTAGAATGGTTATATGAGACATTAAGATGTAGCAATGGTGGAAAACAAGGGTGGGATAACTGAGGATTCCCCACAAAATCCAGTGAACATCAACATTTGCACCCATGGTGGAGGCTAGCGAACTAATCACTCCATCACTATATTCCTAAGTTGTTCAGGTGAAACATGAGGCAGAATTAGTTGCGTCTACAACGTCCAGGCAACTTTTATATCCGTCACGTGTGTTTTTTGTTCACTTTCACCCATGTTTCTAACAGCCATGCAATTGCAGCAAAAGTATTTTAACCGCTATTATAAATTGCTGAGAACCAAATTATATTAATTTGCAATACCTATTTTTGCAATCAAGTAGATTTTTTTGTAACTGCAGGAGTTAAAGGTATTATTCATGTAATGCTATTACTGTTCCCAACTTCTACATACCGTTTGATTTTTTAAAAAAAATTGCCATCAAGCATGAGTTGGCTTGAGAGATTTTGGTTGGCACTTATAAAGTGAGATATTTAGCACCGGCAAAGGTAAAATTATGTGAAGATGGAGCTGTGAGTGGATTGCAAAGGCGGGGTAAACGGTAGTGCCCAGAATAAACCAGCCAGCCAACTGCAACGTCCACCACATTTCCCAAATGCAAAAATCCAGGTGACCCCGCTGGGAATTGAAACAGGTTCACCTTGGTACAAGTAGTATGCAAATGTAGTTTCAGTTGTTTCCTATTGGCCGAGATCAACTAACGTCTAATTTCAGGGAAGCACNACAAGTAGTATGCAAATGTAGTTTCAGTTGTTTCCTATTGGCCGAGATCAACTAACGTCTAATTTCAGGGAAGCACGTGTATGTTCGTATTTAATAACCACCCAAACTAAACTTTATGATGCCGCAAGAGGTTTAAACTAAAATAGTTGAAGCACAAAATCTAAACTTGGAATTGCCGCTACAGGAAGTAGTTGTGTTGCTTCAGTTCTAGACGAGTCTGTGTATACGGCCCCTATACCAATTTATATTCATTAATTTTTTTATTCAGTAATTTATTTATAGGATAAACTATTGGAAGTTCATGAATATTTCCATGTTGTTTCTACTTTTAAACAGGTGCCATATGGACAAAGTCGAAGACAAACTTTGACTGGTGGGAAGTGGACATAATATTCCGTGTCACTGGTCGTGGCAGGATAGGTGCCGATGGGTTGGTGAGTAAGAAAACTTATTCTGTATCTGGGTAATGCTGTGACAGTAATTGGTAGTTGCAGCTGACCGGAGTGTTTTGATGTCTTGTGCGTGCCATTGGAAAGTGCTGGCAATGTTCACCGGATGTAACGCTGCAATTACTCAGCTAATAGCCAGATCAGCNGTGCGTGCCATTGGAAAGTGCTGGCAATGTTCACCGGATGTAACGCTGCAATTACTCAGCTAATAGCCAGATCAGCCAAGTGCCAATTTGGTAGAGAGAGTGTGTGTAATCTCTCGTTGGCTCGTGCTCCTTGTATAGGCTGTGCATGGTAAACTGGGCACTTTCGAAAGCCCGGTTTAAGATCTAATTGTATGTACATAGTGTATTCTTGCAACATATGTAAAATTAACTGCGACATAGGCCTGGTCACTTTATTCATACTTCAGTATGGTGAGACTGTTAAATTATTAGAAAAGTAAATATTTAAAAAATTGAGAGCAAAATAACTTATTTCAGTATTCACAGATGTTTACGTAACACTTTAAAATCAGCATTAAGATGTGAAACTACTCTCCCTATGTCAGTACCAACTCTACTAGCCGCACGTCAGTTTTCTGCCCGTTAAAATATATGCAGGTAGGGGCAGTGACATTTTTCAGAGATTGATTTCAGAAGTTTTTGATTAACCATGAACACTCTGTAGTCTCTAAGCATGAGTCCCTTCTTAGTTAGTCTTTTTGACATGTTGCAGTACTTTTCAAATTAATTTATATTATTCGTAATAATAGTGCCTTTAATTTGTAGCATAAAGAAAAACAGTTTACCAGAGGTATAGTATCGTTAGCTTGGCTGCCTCTCGTATAGATCACTACAGATGGGAAGGGGAGGGGGTCCTTAATTTCCTAGACAAGTGCTCTTTGCAGATAACACTACCAAAGTGGTGTAGTGGTCAGACCACTCTCCCTATCACTGTAAACAAAGTTTGTTTCTCAGCAGTCACATTTGAATTTTCGTGTGTGGGAATGTGATAGATGTTACCATTTGATTTTCTCAATGTGCTTCTATTTCTTTATGCAATTTTGTTCTTTCACTGCTTTATCCTTAGACCTTCCTGACACCATTAACACTAAGACCTCAGCTGTCAAGCACTGCTAAAAAAAATAAATGTCTCTTTGTCACACACACAACCAGACACCATACCATGATTCACACTATTTTGCATATTGTCACAGCCCCTTGGTTAGCCATCTTTATTATAATTGCCCCAATTATAATTGGTAATAATCAATTACCAAAACCCCCAATTATAATTGTTATAACCATGAAGAAAATTATTACAAAAGCATGAGCCGTAACAATTGTATTGTAGATTTGATCATTACCAATAATTGATCCTGGTCTTCCTAATTCTATTCGAATTAGTATACTTATTGATAGTCCAATAATTCCCGATCATATTCCTAATAAGAAATATAAAGTTCCAATATCTTTATGGTTGGTTGAGAAGAGTCATCTAAGGTGTATAGTGTCTGTGAAGTTGAGATAGAACAATTGGGAAATTCTGTCTGATTTTTTTATTCTCGTGCAGATGAGCTATGATATTACATTGATTTGATTCTTTGAGGAAAGTAAAGTAATTTATTAAATTTTACATCTTATTGTTTTGTGTATGTGGTGGTGGGGGTTGTTGTTGTTACTACTATTATTTATACTTGATGATTCCTATAGTAGCTGTACAACTTTGAACATGAGTATAAAATTACTGAAAGGACTTAACAAGCCAAACACTTTGTTCTGTCCACAGAACTGTTGTGAGTGCTCTCAGCCAGTGCGATTAAAATGGCTGTTTTCACAGGTGCGAAACAAGCTTTTTGTGCATTTTGGTTTGAAGAAACAAGTCTGCTACTAAGTTCTAAGGGGATTTAGCACCCAGTGTCGTAAGGAACCACCCAGTAGGCAACAACCGACTTGGTTTTTGTGCACTTCCAACAATAATTGTTGGTTTGTGTGCACTTCCAACTTCCAACAGTATTCACCTCTTTTTTTTTTTTTTTTTTTTTATATACTGGTCTCCGTGTTAACCTGATCCTCCGTGGAGTTGATGTCCATTAACATAACAGGATTTTGCCACATCTTGGATAAAGAATTATGAATGCTGCTGTTGACCATGAAATATTGCAAGTTGTGTAACAGAGAAAAAAAATTCTGTGTTTGTTCGAGAATACATTACTTTCAAGAAACTGAAGAATCCACAGGAATACACATATTATACAGTGGGCAGATCAGAACATTTCATTGTCTTTGAAGTGTACCTATTTAAACATTTTTTTTATCAATGCTGTTTACTCAGAATTTTAAAGATTCTAAAGATACCTTTTTTAAAATGTGTAGTTTACGCAGCAGACTTTTTTAAAGAAACAAAAATATGAAAGTGTTGAAATTCTGTATTTTCCAACAGGCATTTTGGTACACAGATGCCAAAGGAGCGTACGATGGTACAGNGTGCGTGCCATTGGAAAGTGCTGGCAATGTTCACCGGATGTAACGCTGCAATTACTCAGCTAATAGCCAGATCAGCTAAGTGCCAATTTGGTAGAGAGAGAGAGAGTGTGTGTGCGTGTGTAATCTCTCGTTGGCTCGTGCTCCTTGTATAGGCTGTGCATGGTAAACTGGGCACTTTCGAAAGCCCGGTTTAAGATCTAATTGTATGTACATAGTGTATTCTTGCAACATATGTAAAATTAACGGCGACATAGGCCTGGTCACTTTATTCATTCTTCAGTATGGTGAAACTGTTAAATTATTAGAAAAGTAAATATTTAAAAAAATTGAGAGCAAAATAACTTATTTCAGTATTCACAGATGTTTACGTAACACTTTAAAATCAGCGTTAAGATGTGAAACTACTCTCCCTATGTCAGTACCAACTTTGCTAGCCGCACGTCAGTCATTCTGCCCGTTAAAATATGTGCATGTAGGGGCAGTGACATTTTTCAAAGGTTGATTTCAGAAGTTTTTGATTAACCATGAACACTCTGTAGTCTCAGCATGAGTCCCTTCTTAGTTAGTCTTTTTGACATGTTGCAGTACTTTTCAAATTAATTTATGTTATTCGTAATAATAGTGCCTTTAATTTGTAGCATAAAGAAAAACAGTTTACCAGAGGTATAGTATCGTTAGCTTGGCTGCCTCTCGTATAGATCACTGCAGATGGGAAGGGGAGGGGTGTCCTTAATTTCTAAGACAAGTGCTCTTTGCAGATAACACTACCACAGTGGTGTAGTGGTCAGACCACTCTCCCTACCACTGTAAACGAGGTTTGGTTCTCAGCAGTCGCATTTGAATTTTCGTGCGTGGGAGATGTGATAGATGTTACCATTTGATTTTCTCAATGTGCTTCTATTTCTTTATGCAATTGTGTTCTTTCACTGCTGTATCCTTAGACCTTCCTGACACCATTAACACCATGACCTCAGCTGTCAAGCACTGCTAAAAAAAATAAATGTATCTTTGTCACACACACAACCAGACACCGTACCATGATTCATACATTTTTGTATATTGTCACAGCCCCTTGGTTAGCCATCTTTATTATAATTGCCCCAATTATAATTGGTAATAATTAATTACCAAAACCCCCAATTATAATTGTTTTAACCATGAAGAAAATTATTACAAAAGCATGAGCCGTAACAATTGTATTGTAGATTTGATCATTACCAATAATTGATCCTGGTCTTCCTAATTCTATTCGAATTAGTATACTTATCGATAGTCCAATAATTCCCGATCATATTCCTAATAAGAAATATAAAGTTCCAATATCTTTATGGTTGGTTGAGAAGNATTCCCGATCATATTCCTAATAAGAAATATAAAGTTCCAATATCTTTATGGTTGGTTGAGAAGAGTCATCTAAGGTATATAGTGTCTGTGAAGTTGAGATAGAACAATTTGGAAATTCTGTCTGATTTTTCTATTCTCGTGCAGATGAGCTATGATATTACATTGTTTTGATTCTTTGAGGAAAGTAAAGTAATTTATTAAATTGTACATCTTATTGTTTTGTGTATGTGGTGGTGGGGGTTGTTGTTGTTACTACTATTATTTATACTTGATGATTCCTATAGTAGCTGTACAACTTTGAACATGAGTATAAAATTACTGAAAGGACTTAACAAGCCAAACACTTTGTTCTGTCCACAGAACTGTTGTGAGTGCTCTCAGCCAGTGCGATTAAAATGGCTATTTTCACAGGTGCGAAACAAACTTTTTGTGCATTTTGGTTTGAAGAAACAAGTCTGCTACTAAGTTCTAAGTTCAAAGGGGATTTAGCACCCAGTGTCGTAAGGAACCACCCAGTAGGCAACAACCGAGTTGGTTTTTGTGCACTTCCAACAATAATTGTTGGTTTGTGTGCACTTCCAACAGTATTCACCTCTTTTTTTTTTTTTTTTTTTTATATACTGGTCTCCGTGTTAACCTGATCCTCCGTGGAGTTGATGTCCATTAACATAACAGGATTTTGCCACATCTTGGATAAAGAATTATGAATGCTGCTGTTGACCATGAAATATTGCAAGTTGTGTAACAGAGAAAAAAATTCTGTGTTTGTTCGAAAATAAATTACTTTCAAGAAACTGAAGAATCCACAGGAATACACATATTAAACAGTGGGCAGACCAGAACATTTCATTGTCTTTGAAGTGTNATTCTGTGTTTGTTCGAAAATAAATTACTTTCAAGAAACTGAAGAATCCACAGGAATACACATATTAAACAGTGGGCAGACCAGAACATTTCATTGTCTTTGAAGTGTACCTATTTAAACATTTTTTTATATAAATGCTGTTTTCTCAGAATTTTAAAGATTCTAAAGATACCTTTTGTAAAATGTGTAGTTTACGCAGCAGACTTTTTTTAAAGAAACAAAAATGTGAAAGTGTTGAAATTCTGTATTTTCCAACAGGCATTTTGGTACACAGATGCCAAAGGAGCGTACGATGGTACAGTNTGAAAGTGTTGAAATTCTGTATTTTCCAACAGGCATTTTGGTACACAGATGCCAAAGGAGCGTACGATGGTACAGTTTTTGGAAGCTCTGACAAGTGGCAAGGACTGGGAATATTTTTTGATTCTTTCGACAATGACAACAAGCATAATAACCCGTATATCATGGCTATTTTGAACGATGGTACAAAGGAGTTTGACCACCAAAAGTAAGTGTAATTTCTTTTCACAGTATTTATATCTATTGTTTGCGATAGCTTTCTGTGTGATTTTATTGTACGTGATTGTGAGGTATATTTACTGTCACTGTTGACTAATTAGCTAAATAATTTCAAAATTTTCTGTATGCCTCTTTGGTGATTATTTGCTAAGGTAACTATATTAAAATAATAAAACATTCTTGGTAACCATTTACAATTTTACGTGATGAAAGTGTGGAATTCTTGGAAATGAGATGCATATTTCTTCACATTAGAAGGAATATTTTCACTTTTTATAAGGAGTTTACTGGAACTCACCATTTATGGTGGATAACATTTACTATGCTATCACTTGATTGTTTTAGTTTCTGTTTTCTGAGCAGTCACAGATATGAAACACATGTACAGCTTTTGCAATAATATATTACATTGTATTTGAAATTGCTAATTTGCAAATATGATGAGTATTCCTTAAAAAATGTATTTATTATGCAGAAAATTGTGTAGTCATTCAAGAATCAGTGGATACGGTACTAAAATGTTTTGAAGTGATGAAACACAGAAGGGGCCAAGTTTTGGAATGTAGTAATTAAACAATCTCACGAGGAATAATTTATATAATTCATAAATTTTCTAGTACTTTATGTGATGTCTTCAGTTAAACAGAACTATTCTCGTGTGGTTTTATATTTTAATCTCTAGGCTGTTCGTGAAACTTTAAATTTTATTTGATTAATATGCTGAGCTTGTACAGTCATCTCCAATATAGCCTTTCCTCTCAAGACCTCGCTCTGCCCAAATCTCTTCACTCACTCCAATCTAGCCATTTTAGAAACTGCAGCACTTCCAAGTGTTTGAACGAAGCAAGGTAGTGCAGCGGTAAACCGTATATATAATATGCAGGCTTAGTATGGTGTAGCAGGAAGCGACACTTCTGATGGTACCTTTCGATTGTGCCAAACATTACCATTTTCACCGGGATTTTTATCAGGAAAATCCTTGGCGCCAACATAAGCTAGAGCATGTTTATTGGTTTCGGAAGTATGTCTAAATGTTAGGAAACCACGCCGTATGTGCCATGGATTTACACTTCAATCTGGAGTATGAAAATTTCATCCTCAATGAAGCCGCTTGACGCAATGATCTTTCATTTCTCTTTAAATTTTTATGATCCCTTAACGACGTATTGTAAGGTGGGTGTTATACCGAAGCAATAAAACTCTGAAGATAATCAGTTTAAGCTTTCCACATTTTGGATGTTATCTGTTCTTTCCTTTGAGCCTGCACACAGTTTATTTCTTAACTCTCATTTTTCTTGTACATTTTCTCAAATCCAGCTAAACCAAATTGTTCAAGTGTTCTTAATGTGTAGATTGTGAATGTTTTACCACTTGAAATTGCTGTTATTTCTTTTGAATTGTGAAGTGTGTGTGTGTGTGNAATGTGTAGATTGTGAATGTTTTACCACTTGAAATTGCTGTTATTTCTTTTGAATTGTGAAGTGTGTGTGTGTGTGCGCGTGTGTGTGTTTTTTTTTATTCATGTGAGATTATACGTTTTGTGAGAGTTAAAGTTATNGTGTGTGTGTGTGTGCGCGTGTGTGTGTTTTTTTTTATTCATGTGAGATTATACGTTTTGTGAGAGTTAAAGTTATGTTATCTCGCACTCAATGTTTCATGTTGAAAACTAAGTTACTTTATTTGAAGTTTTCATTTCTGTTCACTGCAGTACTTTTAATGAACCCAGCTATATTCCTTGCACTAAACACCACAAAAATTGATGGCAATTTATAATTTTTAATTTAATCCACAACTTTAGTAAGTAGGTCAGTTTCAACCCCCAAATTGTTGTGTTGCTCATAAAATTAATAGGTTTATTTGCTCTGATAAAAGAAGCTGAAACAGGTGTTTTTGTGAATATTATAATAGCAATTTAATTATATAGTAGTAGTAAGAATAAACTGTGTATTGATAAGTTTGATACAGTATTTGTATAAGGAGTGAACGTGTAACCACAGAAAATTTGAAAGGAAATGTTCGAAGCTACGCAGAGTGCAGTGCTGGTAAGTGAAGTGTCGCCGCATGCTGACATCATGGTCACAGGTGGTAGAGTTTTGACGATCTGACGGTTTCACCTTACTTTCTTCCATCATGCTACATACAGGCCATGGCCAGTTTACTTCCCAATTCCTACTTCTTGGAACAACTTGCGCCATCCCTAATGACCTCAATGTCAACAAGATGTTAAGCCCTACCTATGGTCTGTCTCGTGTAAGTTAGCGAGATTTTGACAGTTTGACGAAAGTAGCGCCAAAATTTTTTACTTTTCGTTTATGTATCCTTTTGCCATCAGCTGGTGCATCAAGTGAAGGCTGTATATTATATCAACATGCTGTCAGCTAATCCACTTGCTATTGTACTGTAATGCTAAACAAATTTTAAGGTATTTTAGACTTACATCTGTCTAACGAATTCGTAGGTTATAAAAGTAAAAATATATAACCTTGCAAAAAATTTTATATTTGCCAACTCTTTTTTAATTTATCCAAGAGAGCAAATTTGGGTTAACATTTGCGAGACTGTAATTGTAGTTTTTATCACACACTGGACGTTACAGTTAATACATTAAGAATTGAAATAAAAATAATTCTGGGGACTTGCTTGACAATGCACTTTCATTCGCCAACTCACCAACGACTTTGCAAAGCGGGCGGCAGAACAACATGGCGTGTATATGGACGTAGACCTAAGGATTACCGTCCCAAAGGAAATTATCAGTAAACAAAATCGCTGTACACGGAAATACATGTTACTTTAAAAATTATACAGAGCCCGCGGGAAAACAAAACCATTGTTATATGTTTGCAAATTTGTTATTTTACACAAGAAATCTAAATTTTATGACTGGTTAGTGCTTCGGGAGATCTGGCCGGTTAGTGCTTCGGGAGAGAGACAGATAGAGCGCATGGCATGGCGCTAGGCTTTTGGGAGCCGAATGTGTTTCTCAACAGATGGCAGCACTTGGACTGCCTCCAGATCCCGTCTTTTTAAAAGTTGACATTTCTCCTATTACTGGCTTGGAACGACACGAGTTTGAATTATATTTCGTCAAATTATTTGAAAAAATAATTTGACAATACCCTGCGATATTTCTGTAGACTTTTGGAATTAATATCAAGCATGTATGGAAAGCATGGATGGAGAGTGGGGATACGACGTGAAAAGATCTCCCAAGGTTAGAAGTTGTTTCGTTTTAATAGGGATTGTTGTAATGTGCATTTAATTTTGAACACTTATTCATTTCTACTTTAGCACAAAGTTTAGTTTACAACACTAAAAACCGCTGTTTTATGACCACGTGAAATAAAATGTATTAATTAATCCAAGAACTCTTTCTTATCCGCGTATTTTTTGCTTGTCTGATGTGCATCTGCAGTGCACTCAGAATGGCCAACGTAGTATTAATTTTTGTTCGTTCAAGCATCACTTGATACAGGACTTTGTAAATGGCACATTGTTTTTTTCGTATACCTCAATTGCCACTCACCGACTACCAAAACCTCACCAACTTATATGAGACAGACCATACCTTCCTACCTGTTTTAAGCCCTTATTTCATTCCCTCATGTGCATTTCTGTTTTTGCACCAGCCAGTCACAGTTACAATAGTTGTAACGTGCACAACCTATTAGCGATGTTTTAAAGTAATTATTTTGGTGGTTATAATTTTTAGAAAGATGCCAAGAAATCACAATACGTGTACGTTTAACCTGCATTTTTGTTTTCAGCGATGGTTCAACTCAGGCGCTTTCCGGATGCTTGCGGGATTTCCGTAATAAGCCATTCCCGACAAGGGCAAAAATAGAATACTTTAAGAATACACTTACAGTAAGTATTGTAGTTTTTGGTACACGTATATATATTTTTTTTAATGATATGAGGTTTTGAAAAAAACAGTTTTAATGTGGGAACAGTTTCTTGGGGTGGATACAGCCAATGTACTTGTTTTTTTTTTCCAAGGTGCTGTTCCACAATGGGATGACCAACAATGAACAGGATTTTGAGGTGTGTTTACGAATTGATAATGTGGTTCTGCCCAAGGCTGGTCACTTTGGTCTCTCAGCTGCGACCGGTGGACTTGCAGGTACATGTGGTGGCGGTATAGGCATTACTACTAGAGCGAGATCCTGCATTCAAAGTAGTGTGTAGTGCTTGTGTTGTAATGTCAACCACCTTTTCCCTTTGTCACCGTGGAACCATTGTTCAAAACTGTCTTTAAGGTTAGTAGAAATCATTGTGTCTATTCAAAATTAGCTGTGATAAATTTAAAATCAACAACTGTCAAATTGTTGTGGGGGGGGGNGTGCCGAGTTCTAGTTCTGCGAATTTATGTTTACAATATGTATTACAAGTCAAAGTATTTCATTTAAAAATAATATAAAAAATTATAAACAGTTTTTGAATATTGAAGAAAATTATATGTTTTTTGGTTTCTTTATAAATAGCCATATAAACAACACTGCTGTTTATTCTTTATCGAAAAAAAATGTCATAGGTTCAGGTGAGATATAAACTCTGCCAAGACACTGACGCGTGACGTCTGTGATTGACGGGGACGTCGCGGTAGGGCTAATTTTAGGTGTGTCTGTCGGACACATGGCTAGCTGTCAAGATTGACTTATGGTTTGTTCACTGGAACCCGGCCGTTATACAACCTGGGGCACGCAGCTTGGTGGCTTGGTACAAAGTCTGGAGTGTGCCTAATGTCCTTACGTATTACCGGTCTGCACACTGCAACTGGTTTACTTTTGACGGGCGTCGCCCGAGGTAGCTTCTGGCTTTGCTTCAGCTGAGGTTGGCTCCTGCTGGAGTTCATGCCCAGGCTCAGGGCGAAGGTGGTGCTGTAGCGGGTGATGCAGGTAGAGGCCCGAAGAGGGTTGCTGGCTCGGCTGAGGTGGCACCGGGGGTTTGCGAGACCCAGTGGTACGTTGAGTCCTTGGTGGAGGGCGACGATGATGGGATGTGATTCTCCGGCGGTCTTGGATGGGGGCTGAAATGAGGGGGAGGGAGCTGGGAGGTGAAGCCTCTTCAACTGTCTGGCGGCTTGAGCTCGTTCGCGGGGGGTTATGCTGCAAAGTGCAGTTGGGACTGGGTTACAGCCCAAGTTAAGCTTGGAGTTGGTACCACTCCTACGGGTGTAAGGCATGTAGGTAGGTTTTACGGTTGGCCACGCAAGAGAGGAGCAGGCAACGAGGTACCCTAACTAAGTGATGAGCCAAGCAGAGGCAGTGTAAACCAATCGTACCTGAATACTCTAACCGGCGACAGTTCAGCGCAGTGGTTAGAGCGGTGAGTTTACCCCGGGAGTCCGAAAACGACGTGGGTGTGGACCAAAGGGGATAGACCTCCAGACCCAGTCTCTCACTCTTTCCGGCGACAGTTCAGCGTGGTGGATGAGTGACTGAACTGACTAACTGCCTTGTGGTTGTGACCTAATGGTTGGGGCTCTACCATACTGCACACCAGGTGCACAGTATGGGTGGCCGTCTAATATGTATTGTTTTGACTTACATGCACCCAGTTAAGGAAGTCCGCAGACCTACACTAGGTTCGGAAAATAGGTTGGGAATTCCACGGTCTCCTGCTCTTCCCTGGTGGACTGACATCTATGGAAGTTGGAGTTACAGTCACCCTTAGCAACGAGTACTCGGAAGTTAATAGAAGACGTGTTTACTCTGAGAGGAATAACACAGTGCCCCGTACTAACTCCTAATTTACCAAGAACTGTAACTGAAGGGACTTACACTAATCAGGTGAAGGGGACCTGGGTCTGAACTAACATAGCAGTTGCGGCTAGGGAGCTATTATACTGGCTAACCCTAACTAACTCGATGCTTGTTGTCCAGAAGGGACTCTGGTACCACTTCCATTGGGTGTAGAAAAGGGGGGGGGGGTTGACTTCTTTGGGGGCTTCTGGTGAAGGTCTTGTAGGTCGTGAAGACGTCAGTGTTGGCAGAGAGCTCCAGCACTGGAAGTGGCGGATGGTGCTGCTGAGAATTATCTGCCATTTTGCGGCTGTGCACTGACATATATTCCACCTTCATATTTCTAACTGTGTAAAGCATCATGTCTGTATTTTGTATTGGTTTATACGGATTTGGAAGTTTTGAGACATAAACGGCCAGTGTGACAAATTTCTTTCTTCCACTTGATCTCTAATTATTGGTGTCCGTTTCATGTGTTATTTTTTCTTATTCTTCATTGTTCCTTATAGTCTGTGCATTTTCATCTCCCAGCTATATTGCAACATTCTGGTTGCATTATCACATATGGTGGTGGTGGTGGTGGTGATGTGAAAGTTCTAAGCCCTCAGATGCCAAAGAAGAATATTGAGCACTTAATATTTGTTGTCATAGCTTCACTCGGAGTATTCTAATGCAAGATACAAATGTGTGTTAATTTTTATCATAGACTAAAAATGATGTACAGATATTTCTCCAACTCTCCAACACTGGCTGACAAATTGCTATCACGATTGTCAAAATTTTATTCTAAAACAGCGAGATGGATGTTTGTTTACACTTGGTTTTAAAATAGACTTGTAATTGCCATTAAAAAACTTTTGTATTATATTTTGGTTGCATTAATTTTTTTCCGAGGAAGTGCAGTAATATTTCAAAGAACATATAACATATTAATGTAATCAAGTGTTGTATCAACCATAAGTCTGATTTGCATGGGTTTCATCAGTTTTTGGGACTCTGTAATTTATCACTGCACATGTGCTCTGTGCTTCATATCACCACCACAGTTTGCACTTGTCAAAATCTTACCTTGGACTGAAAATATAAACAAAGTATGGCTCTCTGACAGTGCTCATCATGGACAGCAGTACTCTGTCTCGCACAACTTCGCACAATTTTGACAGCCAGCGAGTGGTAACTTGACATATACGAAACTCCCGAGCAATGTGCCATTTACAATATCCTGTGTCAGCTGATGTGTGAACAAAAGGAAAAATAATAATACATTTGCCATTCCGACTGCCTGCAGGCACACATCAAACTAGGAGAAAATACGCAATAACTGCATTTACTCTCTCACAAATGTTAACCCAAGTTGGCCATATGTAATAAATTAAAACAGTGCTCACACTTAATTTATTTTTTGCTTTTATAATCTAACAATTTTTGAGACAGATGACAATCTATAAATATCCCAAAATTCATATAGCAGAACAATGGCAAGCAGATAACCTGTTTACATGTAAACAGAATATACGGCAGTCTCTCGACCCACCAGCTGATGGCAGAAGGATACATAAAAGAAAAGTAAACATAGGTGCTACTTTCGTTGAACTGTCAAAATGTTGCTAAGCTATATGAGACACAAGAGTGCATAGCTAACTGGTGATGTGGTATAGTGAAGGGTTGTATGTGTGCTGCCAGATGACCACGACGTGCTACACTTCCTAACGTGGAGCATCCACTCGTCGGAACAGGGGCTGCCCCAGCTACCGGGGCAGGGCGGGCGCATCAGCGACGAGGAGCAGGCGCGGCTCGCCAAGGAGTATGCCGACTACCAGCGCAAGCTCGACCAGCAGAAGGAGGAGTGAGTACTTTGGCAGTTCACTTTCCTGCTATTTACCTGAGTATCTATCTTACTGTCTCAACAAATACCTTATAGCAGAGTTCCAGAAACTCTGCTTATTTAGCATGCCAAAGCTAGGATATCAATTTTTGATATAACATTCTTGGAAGCATTCCATAGAAGGAATGTGGTTGGATATCGCAAGGGGGGTGGGGGGAAGACAAGAATGTCAGTATGAGTGACCAACAGACAAACAATGTGTATTGGTGTAAATAGAAAATAGTAAATTAACTGGTCGAAATAACTAAGACAACACAGGTGGAATGCGCATTGTGTAGAACAGACACAAATACACAGAAGGCGTGGGACAGGAACAGGAACTGAGTAGCATAGCTGCTACTCAGGAAAAAGACTATGTTTGTGGGATGTCTTCTCAGATTTTGTTTTGTAATTAGTATGTCAATTAATATGCAGCCTGATGATCAAACTATGGCTATAAATGTTTGGTTATGGTTTTTCATAGTTACAGAGTAGCTCGTTAAGGGGCAATTATCTCATCTGTCAAAATGGGTTCATGTTATGACCTTGATGATGGGGGGGTGGGGGGCCTTGATACTGATTGTTTCTTCACAACATTGGTATAACAAAAGGTATTAATGTTTAATTTGACAAAACCTACAGACAAAATATAGCACTACATGAGTTCATGAGTATGGCAAGCTGTACCATGTTAGTGTCTTCTACAAATATTGAACAGCAGATATTAGCAAGTAACAGACATTTTCATTTCCAGTAACTTTTTTATATCATGCGAGTTAAGGTTAAGTTATTGTGAAAAAATGACTCCTATATGTACTAGCATACTGTAATTGCTGTTATCCCTGAAAAAAAAACTATTTACAGTATAAATTGTGAAACAAACAGAATTGGTAAGAAAGGACATCATTGCAATGTATTTAATTCTTTCAAGCTATCACTTGGTGGCAATTGTTTCATTTGATTTGAAATTTGTATCAGCTACCGTCGAGAGCACCCTGATGCCACTCCTAAGAGCAAGGATGGAGAGTACGATGAGTGGTTTGAGTCGGATAACCAGCGAGAGTTGCGGCAGATCTTCACTGGCCAGAGCCAGATGTTCGAAGCATTACGAGAACTGAACCGCAAGCTGGATGAAGTGGTTGGACGGCAGGAACGGACGTTGAGCATGCTGTCGTCTGTTTCGGTTGGCGGTGCTGCTGTCGCAGGTAAGCCACGTGTTCAGTTTTAATATGTAAATAGTAGACGCTCTGCTTAGTTTGTGTATTAGCCTCCCCCATGTAATGTGTTGCAGTTTATCAAAATTTGGTTGTTTTGCATCTCATCTTCAATATGTGATGGGCTCTGTTGTCAGAACCTCACCCTCCCCATTTGAGATAAATGCTGTACCGCTTCCTAATCCACTCATCTAATGTGTCTTAGACTCGGTAGAAGTGCAATACATTTTGGTGACAAAATTTTCATCTTTTCATGTTTTTTAGGTGGCCAGCCAGGACAGCCCCTGGCTATAGACACTATACGTCGCCATGAAGTGGATGCTGTATTGAATAACCAAAATGTTATTCTCAGCACTGCTCGTGAAATAAGGTACGTTACCTTTACGTGCGAGTTTGCTTATGTTCCGATTACCGTTACATCTATAACTAACCTTGTTTCATAGTATTAATTGTGTGCGCAATGTTTATCCATGCAGCAAGTTCTCAGCTCAGCACATTAGTAACCAAGACTACATTTCAGGGGGTTGTGATGTGCATTACAGATACAGTACATGGGCTTTTATTTTTTAGTATGTTTGCTGTTTCTGGCACTATTAAGAAACCTAATGAGTTCTTGAACCACCCGCTAAAACTGGTGTTAGGGCATCACTTGCATTTTTAACTACAACATATTTAACACAGCTATAGGTGTTGTAGCAGCCAGTTTTGCTGGGTGTTCTGTTGTTTGATGTAAACACTTCACAATTGACTATGAATTGCAAAGACTTAAGTACCCTATTTAGGATTTGTTGGGAGATTTTGATATGTTGGCAATAACCCTTGTGTTAAATACAACTATATTAATATAATTAATAAATATATTACTATAACTAACATAATAATATAGATCAAATCAAGTCAACTCTATAGACTTTTTTTTTTTTCCTACTTTTTTTTTGTAAGCTTTTTCTGAGCAAGACAGCTTATATTTCATTGTATGATCCACGTATGACACTTCTCATGTGAGTTAAGTTGATAATATGCAGTTGGGTCACAACATTTACTAACTCACTAAAATGTTCTTCATTAAACTTTCACCAAGAAAAAGCTCTCGCAAAATTACTTCTCATTTTTATTTCACTTTATCAAATGCCCATAACATATTTTTCATTTTAATTTCATTAAAACCAAATTCACATATGTACATTCCTGTCATGATCTGTTCAAGTGGCTTTCAGTGTGTGCCTTGGTTGTTGTCGACGACTTGAAGGTTCTGCTTGACTAAAATTTTTCTCTCTGGAATTCTTTAAACCATCTGAATATTACTATATGATGTGGATAGTCTTCTCAAAGCACTGGATGCATCTCTAGTAGGAAACGTTGATCCACAATTGTAATGCAAGATTGCTCGCAACTTATTTTTCTCTAGCGAGACATGTTACAGTTATTTGAATTTGACGAATAAACATCTAGCTACAGTATGGATGACAGGGGAAGCTTGATCAGTTGACTTTAATATGTGTATGTATGAATAGGTCTTTCTGCATTGAGGGGGGNCTTAAGTCCAGTGAGACCGCAGTTTGCGTAGCAGCTATATCGCCCACCTCCGGCCAAGACAAAAACAGATTCCCAGCAGGGCCACTCCTGGATTTTCACATGTGGGAGTCGTGCTGGATAGTGTCGCAGGTTGTCAGTTTTTCTCGGGGGATCTTTCATTTCATTTCCCCTGCCATTGCATTTTGGAGCTGCTGCATATCAACTTCATTTTACACTCATTTGCTTTCAAGATTTTGTAGTTACGAGCAGCCAAAAATCTTTCATTTTGAAGTCCAACAACCAGCCTGGCCTCACATGTGATTTGTGCCTGGTTCTTTCAACTTGTGTTATATCTTGGGAATGTGCCTGAGTGGTATACCTCCATTTTTGTTTATGCTGGTTACTGATTAACATGTTAGGATGTTTGAGTTTTTGTGTTATGTCCTGTTTTGTTGTGCTTTTTCCACATTTTTTGTTTGAACATGTGACCTTACATTTGGTGTGTGTATTTCTAGTGCAAGTTTTTGTGAGTGGTCATGATCACGGTTTTGTGAACTCCAAAATATTAGTCTTTATTGTGGTGCAGGACGATGGTAACGAACGTGAACGCTCAGACGGATACCATCATCCAGAACCAGGCGCGGCAGCCGACAGCGCAGGTGCAGTCGGTGGGGTACGACAGTGCAGGGGTGGTAAATGAGATGCGTGATGGACTAAACACGGTGAAGAGGGACATAGCAGCGGTGGTGCAAAGGCTTGGCTCGGGCCCGGCGGCGGCGTCCGCACAACAGGGAGGCTGCCCCCCTCAGCAGGCGTGTCTCTCAACCACCATGTTCCTCGTCTTCCTCACCATACAGCTCGTCATCATGCTCGCTTACTCCCTCTACAAGTAAGTACTAACTTCCCATCTCTTCTCACAGGTGGATGGTGGATTGTTTCCCTTGTCCCCTACTTTCTGTTTCTGGTCAGTCTCCATCTTCACAGATTCCCAAGCTTACCGTATTTTATTGCATATGTCGCACATTTTATTAAAAAAAAATTTATTGCAAACTCGGGGTGCGACCTATAAGTGAGAAAAATTCCTCCAGCCCCGCACTAACTTTTCATTTACTCCGAATTCACGGCCCGCGGCTCAATTTCCAAACTCTTCAGCGAACAAAATCACTTTCATTTTGAAACCTGCAGTGTAGGTACATCGCTTTTCCATCAAGAAACTGTCGCACTTCTTCACTGCCACAACATCAAAACAACACTACGTGCGGCGCAAAGACAATATAAGAGAAAGACGTGTCAATCACGGCTAACATTTGGTACTCAGGAACCAACACTAATGTGCTGCTATCTCTAATACTCCACAGAAAGCTTTAGAAAATAATTGATTATAAGTTATCGAGCAAAAATCAATTCCTTTTAATTCTTTTAAATATTTTTTTCTGTTAAGGATTGTGAACGGAATTACGTAACGGAAATATTCAAATGCCTTTCTATATTTTGTACGTTTATTTAAAACTTACAAAGATAAACTGCAGAAATAATGGTTAGGTTTTTGCTTTTAACATAAATCGTTAGATATACTAGAAATATATAAAAAGAAAACTTAATAAAATTTTTGTCGTAAAAATATTACTTCGATTTAAATTACATGTTTATAAGTTATTTCTTTTTTCCAATAAATATATAAATTCCGGCAGTCAAGGCTGCATCTCGAGCGCTATATCAGAATATTCCAGACGAACTACGCCCAACAAACTTGCGGCGCACTGTCTACGCTGTACGCTTGGCAACACTGCTTGCTTGCAAAGACACACGACCTCGCCAAGGTCGCGTGCATCAGCCACCCGTGGCGCAGGCCGTGTTGTACAGATTTACAACAACGATGAGCGCGACCTATAAACGATAAATAAATATTTTTTTTTTAACATCCTTTGAAAATAATGGTGCGACCTAAATGCGCAGGCGACTTATATGCGATAAAATACGGTAATAGCCAGAACCGAGAAAAAAAAATTGTAATCTCTGTTCTGCCAGGACCTGAAGAATATTCTGTGGATAGTAGTATCTGTAACAAAACACCATTCATATTCTATTAATTTTAATGCCTGTTTACAGAAAATTAGGTCACAAAAATATAGGATGGAGTCAGATTGACAATTAAATGTAGTTTCTCCATCAAAATGCTAAATTAAAATAGATATCCATGCGTACCATTGTGATTTACTCAGCAAGATTATCATCAGCTATGACACAGTTGCACAGTCATTTGACTTGTGTAGATGAAGGCTTGCAGTCACACTAGCAACCAAATTTGTCATATTACCGTATTTACTCGTGTATAGTGCGCACCATGATTTTTGCAACAAGTACCAGGAAGAAAATTTTTTTAAAATAAAATTGCACCAACAATTTGTGGCGCCTTGTTAGTAAGTATATAACAAACTATTCTTTTTTTACATTAATGTGTGGCGATTGTGATATGTATGGAAAATAATTTAATTAAATAACTCACTGCGCCAAAAGTCAAAACATTGTGGCGAGCTGTACAATAATGGTAACCTATGGTCGTTAAAAGGAGGTCAACAACTGTGGTGGGTGGCCGGTTTCTTTTTTCTTTTTTGCTTCTTTTATGCAGTGGTGATGCTGGTGTTTTTTTTCCCCTTGCTGGGATGTGACACCTCTCAAAAAAAAAACCTCATGTCACCTCTTTCCTTCTCCCCTGAACGTTATTCGCTATCCTCTGTCTTACACAGAAACAAAGAAGGCTTGGAGGAATTTTTCGTCCAACAACATGACTGGAAAAGGGATGGGAGGGGAAACGTAAACATGTGAAAGCTCTGCTTTGCGGTTAGACAGGATGCACGTGACAGCAGTGGATGGTGGAATGGGGCTGCGACCTACACGTAACCTTGACACGGGGACTGAACACAGTCGCGTAGTTTCTGCGTGCAGTTCAGGTTACATTACTGGCTGTTGACTTTTTTAAGGAGACAAAGTGAAACGCTGCAAGCAGCGTGTACTAATAAAACACCAATAATTACAGACCTGAAAAAATAAGGTTTATTTTTCTTGAAAAGAGGTGTTATTTACCTAGAAAATAGGTGTTATTTTTTTATGCTGCATACAACCTTTTATGCATCAAAAATTCATTTTTGAAATTATGTACATTTTTGCTACACTATAAGCACTATTAAGAATTAAAAATTATAAATATAACTGTAAAGAATAAGTATAAAAACTTCTACGAAACAAAATGTGCACCTTCACAGGAAAAATCAGTAAGGTAATATGCATCTACATAACATGTAACTAATTTACTTACACGTTATTTCAGCAGCGTGTAAAAAGTCAACAGTTAGTCATCAAACGAAAGCATGGTAAATGTTTCTATATTCTCTTCTTTCAAATTTTGCCTTCTGTCAGTAACTATTAAATTGTAGTGGCTAAGAAGGCGCTCACTGTCGACATTGTTGGAAGGCAACCATACAGCCTTCAGTTCTGCTGAAGTAAATTCTCTATATTCTACTCCCAAAGCCACTAGTAACTTTGCTACATCTGGTTCTTTTTCTTCGCTGACCACATCTTGAACAGCTTCTTTAAGAAATTCATTGCCCTTTTATTGAACAGAATTGTCCATTCTGTTGGATACATGAATTTGATCAAAAACAGGCAAAACATTTTTAGTTTCATTCAATAAAATGTTTTTTTGGACTGATAAGCATGTTCGTTGCCTTAAAAATGTGCACACTTGGATCACCATTCATCAAACTTTGCAGTTTGGTCATTGCAAGAGTTGATGCTTTTTGGCATTTCTGTTTCACAAGTGCTTTTTCAGTGGTGGTGAGAGATGAGACTGATGAAATCAGAGTTTTTTTAACTAGGAATCAAATATACCTTTTGATGTGCCATCAAAACCTTTCAACAAATTGTTTAGCCAGCCATATAGCATGTGTGCTGTGGGGTACAGAGACCCTTCAAGTTTTGTGAGAAGGTCGACAATATCAGCTGCATGGGTTTTTACAAATGTGCACTGAGCAAGAACCACGTTCACGTCTTTTTCTGAAAGGCAATCTAGGTAGTTAATACCACTGTTGTTGATGGCCTTCATTTCATCGAGCTTGAAGAAGTTAACAATTTCAACAAAGTATTCTGACAAATAAAACACTGCTCTGAACCACGTTTCCCTTGGGTGTTCACTGGTATTGGGAACAGATTTGCTGCTTTAGTTGTATGTTCAGCTAGATATTGCACATAATGATGCTTTCTTTTTTGTGTATTCAAAAATGTGGTTGTGACTTTTACCACAGCCTCATTTACTTCAGTCAGCTCAATGCAAAAGATGTGACCTACTAAGGCCAGCTTGTGGGCCCAGCATTGAACATGGTCCACATGCTCTCCAAGAAGGACCTGCATTGATGTCACACATTTGGTCATGTAATGTGCCGAGTCTGTAACGATTACTTGAATGTTTTTGAAATTGACACCATATTTATTAACACACTCATTTATAGCCTGAGAGCATGTCGTTGCACCTGCTTTCTCCAGAATGTTTACTGCAGCTACCTTCAAAACGGGTTCTGTTAAATTGTCTGAACAAATCTTAAAAAGCACAAAGTATAAAAATATTTTTCTGCTGAACAAGGTCCTTTACTGCATCAAAGTGTGCCTGTGCTGCCACAGGAACATATTTTTCTCTGAGAGATTTCACACAAGGTAAGTCTCCAGCACCTAAAACCATAATTTGAGTAATACTAAGACAGTAATGTCACAAACATCTTTATTTTCTAAGGTAAGTATTACATGAACTAGGTCTTGTTCAAAAACCATAGTAGGCCTGCAGGCCAGGTTGTAGTTAAATATATAAATTTTTAAATTACACTTAACTTCAATAAATTCAGCCATCCATCCTCTTAAACTAGGATCATCTAGCTTTGCAAGCGGAACGTTGGCTTTTGCAAAAGCTTCAGTGGTTTTAATAGCAAGATCGTCAACTGCCAATTTTCTTATTTTTGAGCTACTAAAGCAAGCAAGCACAGACGTTTGAACTTGAGCATGCGAATCAGCACCTTTTTGTTTTTTTGAAAGGTTAATGTGTTTTAGAGTTTTTGTATGTTTTAATACTGAGTCTTTCTTTTCATACAAAACTATGCAGTTACGCAAACGGCACATTAGAGTTTGAGAATCAAAATCATAAAGNCGCAAACGGCACATTAGAGTTTGAGAATCAAAATCATAAAGACAGTCACTTTTGAACTCGGCTAATCATCGCTGTACATGCACTGCCGGTTTCTGCACGTTTAACAATAACACAACATTCACACTATCCTCGATTCCAATTATTTCTGCACATAACTTCACAAATTGCACTTATTCTGTGTGAACGAAAAGTGTCCTNAACTATCCTCGATTCCAATTATTTCTGCACATAACTTCACAAATTGCACTTATTCTGTGTGAACGAAAAGTGTCCTTGATAGCTACGTTCATTTAGTATCTAATTTCATAAATACAGCTCATTCTAGTTTGTTTACATCACATGTTCTGTACTTGCACATGCACAGCTAGCGAGGATAGCTGCCGCTATTGCTTCAGAAAGAAATAAAATTCTTTCCAAGAGCCGTATTTTGCAGAAAACAAAGTTGGGTAACGTAGGTCTAAAAAATTTTCCGAGGAACCAAATTTCAATTCTAATTCCGTAGTTTGTATGTAAACAAGCATCGGTAAAACTGCAATTTGTTTACGTGTTTGCCAACATAAGTATATTTTTACCATTTCTGTTCTAAAACTTTTAATTTTTAGATAAAAAACGATAGTGTGAATACGCCATTGTATCGTAGTTTTGTCGCATATAGCAGTGATAAAATGTCATCTTAACTAGTGCCCTAATTTACGTTCAGATTTGCTGACAAATATTCTATGGCCATCAAGGCCTTGTAATGAATCCCGCTATCTTAACAGTAACAATTTTGTTTGGTGATTATCATATTTTTGGACTGTGTACTTGAAAAAAAANATGAATCCCGCTATCTTAACAGTAACAATTTTGTTTGGTGATTATCATATTTTTGGACTGTGTACTTGAAAAAAAATGATGGAATGGGTGTGTCATTCAAAGAAAGTTACAATATGTGATCCACGAATTATTGACACTTAGACATTCAAAAATTTTAACACGCAAAAATAACTTGTTGCTGCAATAAAGACCGCGGATGCTTGGTAAACAGTGCAACGAATATTCCTAACCTCAACCACAAAACGTGATATAAACATTCATTGCCTGTCGATGTGCATTTTTTTTGCCATATCTAAGCAAAGCAACAAAACAGATCATTTTGTAACTCTCATTCCGCGAATATTGGTTTATTTTCAAGTAAAGGTTGGTGTAAAATTTCAAAATTGCTTTATTTGAAGTAAAACTGTAAAAATCGCTTTATTCACACTAAAATGCTAAAATTCGCTTTATCGCAAATGCTATTTTTTCAGTNAAAATCGCTTTATTCACACTAAAATGCTAAAATTCGCTTTATCGCAAATGCTATTTTTTCAGTTCTCTACCAATAATGCATTATCACTGTTAAGAAATATTTACTTGCAAGTTATGTTATAATTATTTCAAATAAACGTTTCATCACTGATTTTATATGCCAATAAAAAATAGCCACAGCTACTGGAAGCAATATTTAGTATTGAATTTGACATATTTTACTGCACTCAAAACTTGGGGGGTAGAAAAAAAAACTTTTGTAAAAATGGTTTAAAATAATTATAATACTTCCTAACAACACACAACAATATCTACAAAAGCTTTTCTTCATACACAACACAATGGATCACATTCACAGTCTACATGTGCTTCTTCACATGCTTTCATTCGTATCATTTCCATTGTCACTGCAAAATCATGTATGTTTTTCGTTAACGTATTGCAGAACTTCTCTTTCCAACTCGGGGTGCTTAGCTTTTTTTGCCACGAAATGATCGCAGATCACGAGACGTCAAAATTAACTTTTCTCGTTGCTTCCGCCAGCCACAGATGTCAGTTTCAGCCACGTCAAATTGCAGAGCTGCCGCACTGTTTCCATTTTCTTCAGCATATTTCATGACTTTACAGCTTAAATCTTGCAGTGTAAGACCGCGAACTTCCGGCATTCATCATTACGTGTTTATTGCCCATGTATTGCGTGAGCACTGCCATGAAGCAGTTGGAACAGGGACGTGTATTGGACAGGCGAACTGAAGGGGAGTGCTGAGATAGAAAGGGAGAGGAGTGATGATGTAAGAGCGAGAGGTGAGAACAGACTGTTCCACTAGACTTCCCTCTAAACATCTACGGACAGTTTACGACTATCACTCCTTCCTTAATTATTATTTTTTCGTGTGTAGCATGCACCCCAGAAATTTTTTTCCTGTATTTTGGCAAAAAAAAGGGCACGCTATACACGAGTAAATACTGTATTAAATATTGTGTGCAGTATTGTGACCACAATGCAAATGCATCCTCCCCCTCCTCTCTGCTACCATTTCCTCCATCTTCCCTTCCTCTCCTCTCCTCTCCCTCTTTATCCTACTCACCCTCTCCATCCCACTCATCCTTTCCATCTGACTTTCCCTCTCCATCCCACTCAGCCTCCCTCTCCACCCCTTCCTTTTTCATCCCTCCTCCTTTCCTCTTCAACTTTTTCCCTCCTTTATCCTCCCCCCTCATCCCCTCCTTTATCCTCCCCCCTCATCCCCTCTTATCATTCCTCTCTCTCTTCTGCCTAACTACCATGCTCTCCCTCCCTTTCCCTAATTTTCCGTAACCTTATTTATATGTTAAAATTTACAGAAAAACCATTACTAGAAATACTATATTTGGAAACAAAATAATGTTAAAATGATTCTTATAACTTACCCAGGTTTTACTTGCATACATAGTTATTTAAATTACGATTTTTTTTGCACTTATTTGTCAGAAATTTATAGTCTGTGAAGATAATGTTTTTTCCTTATTGTATTTATTTATGTACTTTGTTTTACTTCATTTACTAATATTGAAAAAAAAAAAAGTTATTTCATTGTTGGCAGCACCCCTGTTTTTAGGCCAAAATTTTGGAAAAAAATGTGTTGCTTCTAATTATGGAAATACGATAATAGGAGTATCAAGTAACACAGTTACAAATGTTTGAAAACTTTAATCAGTGTGATGTCCTGCTTTATTTAAACAGTCTGCTTGCCATATGTTAAAAGTCTTGTATAAATGCACAGATATTGTGTGAATAACCTCAATTATTCTGTTTTCAGGGAAAATAAAGAAGCACAAGCAAAGAAATTTTACTGACCTACAAGAACTTGAAATATTGAAATAGTTTTATAACAAAGCGTGATGTTAACTGCTGGAGACATCAAAAATTCTGACGATGCATTTCTCAAGAAAGACTTAAGGTGGATTTCCCCTGTGAATGTGTTTGTGTTGTGATGAAATAAATACCTATCAAACTGTGAAGTCAGACAGTTGCATTTTCATGAATCATTGAAAACAAGACAATAATAACTGACCTTAGGTGTGGTAAGCAAAAAAGACTCTTTAAGAATTTATTATTCAGATGTACACTTTAAAGTACTGTATTTTGAGTGGGACCACTGTGAAATAGGTTGTGTTTATGGGTTTGCATTTCTTTTGATTGTGATACATTATGTTGTTAAATGTGTGAAAAAATCTTTAGTTATAAAATTTATANTGTGATACATTATGTTGTTAAATGTGTGAAAAAATCTTTAGTTATAAAATTTATAACTTTGGTACTGACGTGAGGTATGTAACTGGAACAAGCAAATTGGTTATTTTGACTTAACTCTTTTGTTACATCGAAACAGACCAAATACAGTTTCTTTTCTAGCGTGTTGTTTTGTTTACGGAAGATAAATGCTGGTGGCTCGAATGGTGTTTTGTTTTTTTCATGTGGGCTGATTCTGTAAGGCCAACACTAACGTAGTATGGTGTGGTTTGGGCATAATACAGTGCATGTTAATATTGGGTATGCAGCATAAAATAACATTGAAACCAGAAATGTATTTTATACTAGTTTTTTTTCTGTCAAAATATTGCTCCTTCAGCTGTGTAACAAAGTGACCATCGTGTAACTGTTGGTAGTGCACTGTTATGGTTTTTTGTATGCCTAACAGTGTGCATCTTGCATTGTAAATAAAGTTCTGAAAACGTCTACTGTTAATCAGTTTCAGTTGTGTCGTTAACTTCAAAGTCGTCTTCTAGGCATCGAGTCTGTAGTTTCTCTGTGTAGTAAGGTGTTTGGCCAAGGAAAATTTCATTTTTGTCCAGTACTTGATAAGTGTTGATAAGATTTTCCTCATTTATACGCATTGGTTAAATTATTTTATTGTACTAGGTAGTCGTAGGAGGTTTTAGCTAGAAAATAATATGTTTCGATGATTCTGGTAATTCTTTTTTTCTGGTGCAGTAGGAGCATCCTCATTGCTATTAGAGTAAGAAATGGGTAATTTTTGTTACAATGATTAGTAGAATTTAATGTGTGGTATGTTAACAATTGTATTACCATCATCATTGTACTATTTTTTTTAAAGCTTAGTGTTTGAAGGAATATTTTATTCAGGTGAGTTGTGTGAAAAGTTGTTGCACACCACCTTGAATTCCATATGCACAGTAATACTATCAAATTTTTTGACACTTAAAATAATTGAGAGATTCTATTATCTTTGTTTTGCAGAATGAACTGTTTTTATTATTTATATTGTTAAGTGTTTACTTTAACAAGTTTGTATACAATTTTAAAAGCTTGTTTCCTTGCAATTTATACCTGTATAGGTCATTAGATTACAGGTATTATAGTATAGTTGTTACACAAAACCCTGGTACAGTAATATTTTCATAACCTCTTCCAGTTCTTTGGTTTGACCAGGGGACATTTTCAGGAACCGAGACGTCACAATGTTGAAAATCGTGGGTCTGTATATCTCGTGCTTTATTCAGTTGGTTTTATAGGTTTCAAGAAAAGGATAGGACACATCTTTGTTGGTAAATGTGTACATTTGAAAATAATGTTTATGGTAGTTTAAAATATGTATGAAAGTCAGAGAAGACTTACTTTTTATCTAGTGGCATTAACCTACGGCTCTTGTTTAACAATCAAAATGGATTAGGATTAAAATGTTTCAGGTGTGTTGGGAAGACTTAAGAATGTAATACATAAGCTCTGATAAGGGGGGCAGGGGAGGGTAATCAAAAGTATTCACAACTTTTTTTTGAGAATCTGTGTCAAAATATTTAACATGTTTTTTTGTTGTAAGACATCAATTGCTGTGTTAATTTTCTTAAAATTTGTAATTCAGTGGAAACATTTAAAATTTGTGCTTACAATATTTATTACATTAAGATGCAGAAGCTGAAATCTTTTGATTTATATTTAGTTTAAATCAAAAGAAGCAAGTTAAATTACGTAAATTTCTGTTCATAGATATGTTCAGCTTATTTCATGGCAAGTCTTGGTGAAATAATGTAGGGCTTACAATACGCACTGTGATCAACTACTTCGTGTGACAGGTCATGATGCAGTTAAGTCTGCTGTGAAATAAAGGTGATCAGAATGATGTGAGCATGCAAATTGCTATCTAAAGTGTACCTAAAAGTAAATATGATAGAAAAAAAATTTTAATTTTGGAACATTATGAAAAATCTTTGGTGGGCATCATTATGCTTTTGGGGTGTAAATGTCTTTTACAAATGCCACGCCAGATTTTAGTTTAAAGTTCTTGCATGTGTGGGGAAAATGTTCATTTTTGTGGTGTTTGATGAGCATACTACGTCCGTATATGTATTGTCATCCTGGAGAATGACAGTTGTGAAATATGAGGAGTTACGCACGACATGTTGCATAAATGAAGTTAACGTAGTTTAAACCTGCAATTCAAAGGGATTGTTGATATTTGATTTCTAAAAAAAAAATTAGCACAGTACTGCATATTGTGGTTACATAAAGAAGTATACAAAGGTTAATCTTGCACAAACTTTGTTTACCTTTAGCTCCTTGTTTAAAAGTGTAATAGCATAACAGTATTCCCTATTACGAGTGGGGAGATTTCCAGAAGCTTGTTGTAATTTTAAGAAAGTAACAGTAACACAATGTTATCTTCCATGAATTTTCCAGAAAACCCTTCAGAGTCCAAGTGGTTCTGAAGCGTTCTTCTGAATAAAGTGGGTGGGTAGGCTCTAGCGGACAGTTCTGACAATCGTGCCGTGAAGGTGGTATGTCAGGCCAGGCGGAAAACGCTTGTACAGTCATTCCCATATCTCTTAATGTCAGTATTCTGTAGCATAGTGTACATTCTCATTTCATGGTTGCCCCGGGTTCACTCTAGTCTCTACGTTTCATTGTATACTAGGGTGTGGGAATGCAACTTTGTTTCACGAGATTAAAATAAAAATAATAAGCTATTGAATTTTGTGAAACTGAAATAAAAATAGAAAATAATTTCATGAAATTTAATGAAAATCTTAAAAATAAGTATTGTTCCAGGAAGAAATAAATCCTGTAATAAAATCCGTGAAGAACTTAAATAGATTATGCCAACATTTAAAATTTAGTTTTATGAAGTTATTTTTACAATACGTTTAATGGTCAGTAATGGACATATTTGGATACTTGAACAAAAAATTATTGTTATTCGACTAAGCAAATACATATTTGGCAAGCACTCAAATTGTCATTGAAGTTAAACATTTTGATTTAATTTATATTTTTAATATTCAATAAGAGTAAGAAAATTGATTTCTGAAAGCTATGCTTTTTCATTATCGATATTGTGTATTGAATATTCACACAGCCCGATTATATACATTTTTTGTTGGATGCTCTTTTACTTGGATGATTATTTTTTGATTGTCTCTCGTGGATATGTGGCTAGGGTACTGTATTATAGTTAATGAAATAGAAGCACATGTACTTAAAAAAGAAAGAAGAAATTTATAAATGCGCACAAGAAAGTACAGGTTTACTTTGTGCTGAAGTGAGGAAGGTTGCAACTTTGGTCAGTAAAGTATATTCTGGAGGTCAAAGTGTAATACTGTAAAGCCTGGGTATAAAATTATATTTAAATGCTTCATCTCCTTTTTACTTACACAGAATGTTGTGGGTTTCTTAAAGCCAAATATATTACAAGTTTAAAAGATAGTTTTTAAAAATCGGTTATCATAACGTAGTTAGTTTTTATAGTAAAATTGTTCACAATTTAGTGATGGTTTTCTTTCAATGTTATTAAACAACTTGGTCTGCAACACTGAAAATAGACAAGTCCACTACATAAAAATTACGTTGTTACGGCAATATTTTTTGGACATATCCAGTATTGTATTTACGTAATTGTCAAGGTTGATGCAGGACTAGAAAATCTGCAAAGAGAGGGAAAAGGGTGACATCCTAAAAATTAAAGCCTGTAATAATACAACATAAAGTATATTTTGTGAGTGGCCAAACATTCTCTGCAGAATCCAAGGAATTTGTGTTAAAACTTTTGGTACTGAAAATTAATTTGTGTTCTTTTAGAGCTAGACTTACGAGTAGTAGAATTTTCTGTATTGAATACTGGAAAAGACTGGGAGTTTCCTTATTTGTTGGCTGGAAAACCTGGGAAAGTAAATCAAATTTGATCCTGATATTTTGTCATTTTATTTTGTATCATCCAAGTGGAAATCGTCGAATTTTTAGGAAAGTAAATATGTTACAATTAAAGAAATTTGTTTTACGATGTGTTTAAAACAACATAGTCTTGGCTTCAGTAACTATAAATTACTCTCTCAAGAAAATGCCATGTCTTGGAATAATTTTTATTAATTTGCTGTCGATTTGATTGAAAGCCTACATTAAAGTGTGTACAGTAGCATGCATGTCCGTAGTTATGGGTAACGATTTTTTCCAACGTTGATTTCAAAAGTGCTCACTTGTCTATAAGCGTCATTTAGATAAATGTAATTTCAGTGGTGTGCCTGCCATAGGCATGCGCAGCCATCATCCCTAGGGTGTGCACAAAGTTAAAGAATTACTGATGGCCACAAAGAAGTGGGGATTCTGGGGTTTTCCTCTGGGAAATTTTTTGATTTCAAGGTTTAAAATGCGTTAGTTATAATTATAGGCTGTTCACGGTAAAGTGAGCACTTTTGGAATCAACCTTTGAAAAATGTCACTGCCCCCACCCATGTCTATTTTAACACACACACCGACTGTAAAGTTGGTAGTGATGGAAGGAAATTAGTACCAAGTTTTAACATTGAATTAAAAGTGTTTAGTAAACATTAGTAAATACAGTTTTTTTTTTTTAAATTTATTTTATTAAATGTGCATAAATGCAAGAATCGGAAAAAAATTTGTAAAATATTTACTTTTATAATAATTTTACAGTTTCAATTGACCGGCACAAGAATTAAGTGAATAAATTTGAAAAATTAAATTAAATCGTTGTCAAGCCTGCCCTGACGCGATGGCCAAATCAGTTCCGGTATTCCTCAGAATGTCTCGTACAGACCAGCATGATCTTAGGCGTGCTGAAGTTCCATAATTGTGAATGTCTCTCAAAGGCTACAATTTAAAATGAATAAATATGCTGGTCAACCTTGTTGACACTAGCTTGCACTATTAGTCATTCACTTGAAGGAGATTCACAAGTGTTGAGCTAAAGTTTGAAGTGCAGTGCACAGTTGTGTTACATCCCAGCACTATACACACGGCCTGTTTGGAGTAATCAGCTTGGCAACTCATTAACACTACCTGTTTTCCTTAGATACTGTATTTACCTGAAGAATGTGGGATGACCTTAAAAATGATGATCTCAAATTTGTACTTTGGTCTGCAATAAAAATGCATTTGTCTACAAATTATTTGACATAGCCATAGTCTCTGCAATTGAATTTACTGTAAACAGTAAGCCTCAAATGCATTAAAACCTAAGGAAGTTATGTTTTCTTGCCCATCCCCACATTACTTCTGTATTATAAAACAGTCTGATGTTTGCAAGAGTTAAAGTGGCTTGTATTTTAATTCAATGCAGGACTTTTGTAGTCAGAATATATAAACTATCATATGCTACTACGCAAGCAAAAACACTGACCTCAGAATTTTTAGTTTGTGAAAATGCTTCGAGTACAGTAAATTTTTTGGAAGTAAAAATTGGAATAAAAAGTTTTATGTATCATGTGAATTCTTCCTTGTACGGCGTGAACAAATGTTCCCAGAATGGTTGCTAATAAAAGGGATTTCCGGTATGTCTATCAAATGTGTGTGCTGTCCTGGGATGTAAAGTACTGGTACAGGTATAAGGGTATGGTTGGTTAGTGGGCAGTTAAGTTGATCACCTTTAAATATATAATTTAATGTCTACCAGGGGTTGCGGTGGCCGAGCGGTTAGCCTGCTCACGTCCCACCAACCAGCCGGATCACTCCGGATTTTCGCATGTAGGAATTGTGCCAGACTATGCCGTTGGTTGGCGGTTTTTCTAAAGGATCTCCCCCCCCCCC
>NQII01001075.1:253147-310471 GCA_002778355.1 Clitarchus hookeri | reverse complement strand
GCACTCAAGATCTCGCTGTTAAGAGCTGCCCAAATCACTTCACTTCACGCCTACCAGATTGTGACACTTGAGGTTTGATTAACCCCACAAAGAGGTAGGGTTGCCAACTCTCCCCCGTATTGTACAGGACTTCCTGTAGCTGAAAGAATTACCCTGTATGTACATAGGATGGGACAATATATTCAGTATCTCGGCCTCCTTTTTCAAAATAAACGGAATATTAATGCACACAGTGTCGCTGATTTACCACTTCCTCAATTACAAGTACGTTTACACTCGTGCTTAACCAAGTGGCCACATATAGTTACAATTGATGCAGATAGGTGGCATTCGTCAGCAAGTGCATTTGTGGAAGTAGATCTTGTCTAGATGTGTACAGTATCGTTTCTTCCTGTGTGTGTTGGTATTGTCCATTTCAAACCTGATTAAATCGAAAATTCAAATCACGCTATGACTAGTTGCAAATAATATTTTGTTGTACATGTTCAAAGAAAATGTTGAGTGATATGTAATACAAACTTTTGCATGACTGATAGTATTTCAACTTTTTCTCTTTTACAACAATTTTCCTTGATCATTTTATTGGGGTCAGATGTGTTGTTGGAAGTGTCCCATATGGCAAATCTGAAAAAGTTGGTAACCCTGCATGGGAGACTATGGAATTGTTTTTCCACTTTTATAGAAGAGTCCGCAGTATGCAATTGTAGTTTTCTATTTAATTATTCTAGAAACTTGATCATTGGTTAACTGTGGAAGGTAATTGCATGTGTGGTTTATATAAATATTTAAATACTTAACTGCAGCTACGGTAGTGTTATGGAAAGGTGTCGTACAACTGTTGGAATTTTTGGACAAAGTGTCTGCCTTTAGGCTTGGTATATTGCAGCAAAAATTTTCCCACTGGGGTATTGTATTGGCTTCTAGTTTATGATGAATAAATTGTGTCTTTTATATAAACTGTTGTTTTTCTTTCAATGCAGTGCAATGAAGGGGATCGCCTGTTATCGGGTAGTAGAGAAAATATTTATCGTATGTTATTAATTTCATTAAAAGTTATTTATGCATTCTTTTTATTTAAATTTTTTTAAAGTTTAATTTATGGCTGGCTGAATATGTTAGTATGGGTGAAAGTGCATCTGTTTAGATTGTTGTGAATAATACGCATTTATTTGCAAAGTACAATTTATGGTACGTACTTGGTTGCACATGAACATCAAAGTTAGCTGCTCAAGTTATAGAGCTTCTTGTAGAAAAATTGTTTAGCATTATGAAATATGTTAAGTTATTACACTTGTTGGTAATATGACATTTTTGTAAACTACAGGCTCTCTGTCCGCAATTTAGCACTTTTCAAAAGTTCTGTTAAAAATATAATTTTCTTCTCATTTTGTGTATTTCCGCCATATGTGAAATTAGCATGCCATAGACGTGATGACTCGATTCATGGGGTCAAGTGTAACTGTAAAATTACTAAGAATGTAAATATTGTTATTTAAGGAACAATACCGCCTAAGTGACATTTTTGTTAGAAAATTTTTTTGATATCTAATCACAGTTACATTCTTTTTACACACCATTCTGGTGAATTAGTTCACCAATTTTCCATTGTGATAACACAGTTGCTAGTGAAACATCACTGGACAACTGCAACATTAAAATATTGCAGAAGTTCATTCTGAATTGGTCTATTACAAACTAAGTATTAAGTAACAAAGTAAAGCCTTGACTTTACAATCTTCTCATTGTAATTTTCCCTTAAATACACTAATTTATTAAATTCAAGTCCCACCATTTTCCCCAGTTTTACAATGTATTAAGTTTTTGCCATTTACACTGCATTCCATTATGGTTCCCCTTATTTTATACTTTTTTTTTATCCATATGATCATTAAAATTGTGAAATTCACATATTGACGTCTTGTTTGAAAAACTCATCAATGCAGATGTAGAGTTTGTAATCATTTGTGTACGACACAGTTTCATGAGAAGTAGAGTAAAAGTGTCATTTCTAAATGTTCAACGCTGGAAAAATTTACAATTGTGCAGCAGGTTTATAGACCCAAAGATAACTTAAATTAATATTAATATAGTATTATTCTTTGATTTAATTCTACGTAAAACAAAACATTTTACTATGGAAATCAGTGTAAATACTGTTTGCAAACATAAATTTTTTATATTATTTTTAAATAGTTACTGCAAAAACTGATTTCAATAAATAATGGTGCGTAAAATTTACTAGATACTTTATCTAGATTTGTATTTCCTATTAATGTATATTAACATTAACTGGTAAATATATGTAGTTACGTTTTATGGTTTCCTATAATTACACTTTACCTTGATTTTCACTGTATTACTACTATAAAAAGAGTGTAAAATAGGGGTTCTACTGTAGTTAAATATGTTTTTGAGTGCATTCTAATGTGTTCTCTCTTTGCAGCACTAATAATTCTTTTAAAAATAATGTTTGCCATTTGTATCTCTCTCCTGAAAATTTTCCCTAATACTTGAAAGTGTATTGTTTCTTAAGCCACAATATTTTACTGAAATGCAACTTTAAATAGATTAATTGTCCAGAGACTTAAACTTCACACTCTTGTACATCAGTGCCAACTTTATTGGGAGTGTTCCAGTCAGTATGTTAGTTAAAATATGTGCAATTACCAAGCAGGGAACTTTTTTGCATAGTTTTAAAAAATGCTTGACAATTAGCAGCTTTCTATTTCTCGAGTTGTTTTATGTTGGTGATATGTAATCGAGATCTTCCAGGTTTATGCATCTTGCATTTCTTCATTGATTGTTCTTTCATCTGTATCATTCCAAGTTGCATGTGGTAGTCAAAGCAAACTGTGCGATTTTTGGGAAATTATATTAATAATATAAGACACTTAAAATTCAGTTATATGTATGTTTTCAAAGAAATAATGTAAGTGGCTATTTTATTTATTTAGAGCATATTCTTGGTTATCATAGATATTCATGGAACTGACACATCAGTTACTTAAACTTCATGCTTTAGCGATAAATGTTCCATCATATGTTTTTTTTTTANTTTAGAGCATATTCTTGGTTATCATAGATATTCATGGAACTGACACATCAGTTACTTAAACTTCATGCTTTAGCGATGAATGTTCCATCATATGTTTTTTTTTTTTAATATGTAATTTGTTAATACCTTAACATATCAGGAATTATTATTCATTTAGTGCGTATTACATTAGGTGTGAGTGTNAATATGTAATTTGTTAATACCTTAACATATCAGGAATTATTATTCATTTAGTGCGTATTACATTAGGTGTGAGTGTTATATTTTCATGTGTATTTTACAATCTTAACTTACCATAATGTATATATGCATTCATGGTGCAGGGATGTAAGAAAAACTACATTAAATGGGATCACTGGCGTAAATTACAAGTTTTTAGTTCTGATGTTAACATATCTTGTGTGAAAGCAATCATATATCTTTACTCTGGTTCCTAATCTCGGAGCCCAATGTGGCTACCATTGCGTTGAAGAGATCCTCATTTCTACATAAAATTTAACAGTATTATGCAGCATGAGATAGATAATTTTTGGAAAGAAAAAAAAAATTATTTTTCTTGTACAGTGTTTCGTTTAGGTGCCCTCTGCATTATTATCAAATATACTCTCAAGAATATACAATGCAGTTTTATGGAATTTTTTTTTTTTGTATTGCATAACATTATCCACTTGTTTTTGTTGGATTGTTTCTTGTCAAGTGGGGTGTGCAGATGATTGATTGACTTGACGTCATTATGTAAAGAAGGAAGGTGTCAGCTTTCCTTCAGGCTGAACTTTGACCTTAAGAAGCCCAAACCAAATAAGGATTGTGGTGACTCACATTAATGGTCTTTGTTTAAAACCAGATTGGGCCTTTTTCAGCATTTGAAAAATCTGAGATATATGTAATATAAGTTTGCAAGTTTCTACTATTGGTAAACTTGACAATTGAACTGTATGCTTCTACTGTATATATAAAAGATGTGATGGCATTCAAATTTTTTCTGGGTGGATGATAAATACATACTGCATGGATGACATACAAGTGAAAATCATTGATAGCCAAGCATTTGCTCTTATTATTTCACTGTCTAAATGTTTTATTGTTTGTTATTTACATTTTCATAATTGTATGACTACTGTTGTTAATGTTTTGTTCTAATAAAATGTTTTTGTGTAAATTTTTATTGGTCTCCTAGTTATTATACTCTCATTACTGAAAGCTTCAGAAAATTAATTTTCGTGGGTTTGATTTATGAAGGAAATAATTAAAAATTGGTATTGTACCAGATTCCTTGGTTTGTAATGATGTATATAGTTGTAAAAATTAAGNTGAAGGAAATAATTAAAAATTGGTATTGTACCAGATTCCTTGGTTTGTAATGATGTATATAGTTGTAAAAATTAAGTGCTCTGTGTATTAGTATTTGTGTGTGGGTAAGTTTATTTATTGTTTTAAGTTTTAGGCGAGGGGATGATGAATTATTAGTTTAATGTATATTAAGGTTGGAAGCAGGCCGCTAGGCTACCAAAAATATATAAAAGGGAAGGAATTCAAATACTCGCAGAGTGNATGAAGGAAATAATTAAAAATTGGTATTGTACCAGATTCCTTGGTTTGTAATGATGTATATAGTTGTAAAAATTAAGCGCTCTGTGTATTAGTATTTGTGTGTGGGTAAGTTTATTTATTGTTTTAAGTTTTAGGCGAGGGGATGATGAATTATTAGTTTAATGTATATTAAGGTTGGAAGCAGGCCGCTAGGCTACCAAAAATATATAAAAGGGAAGGAATTCAAGTACTCGCAGAGTGGTACTTGTCGACAGGCACGCGCACACAAAGGAAGACACATTTGCCACGCGGTTGCGCGATCGCGATGTTTTGCTGGCTAAGCCAGCTTCACCAGGCGGCGAGTTGCAGGATACTACTCGCAGCTTGGTGAAGCTGGCTTAGCCAGCGAAACATCGCGATCGCGCAACCACGTGGAAAATGTGTCTTCCTTCTTTGTGTGCGCATGCCAGTTTACAAGTACCACTCTGCAAGTACTTGAATTATTGTCCTTTTATATATTAATGTAAAGTATATTATTAGTATTCATATACAATTAATATTAAATCATTCCCTATTCTAGAAATTAGCAAATTGAGGTAATGTTACGTAAGAACTGATTTCTGTGCACAAAGGCATTCAGTAGCCAGTTTATGCAGTTTCTGAATGCATAATGCATATTTTATATGACAAGAATGACACGAGCATTTAAAGACCTACTTATCTTGAAGCTGCTTCAATGAAGCATGGTAAATCAGAACAGCACACTGTAGGTTACAGCTCAAAGCTATTCCACATTTCCACATCCGAGATTTAGCTCTTGCCATGTGTTTTTGTGAGGACTGCTTAACGTTGCTCGTTCATATACCATGCTTCGTTAAGTTCAGCCTTTTATTAATTTCGCACTAGAGCTTTGCGCTCACAGTTTTTCATATCCTAGTTCTGTATTCAGAACATTATTAAATATTATTGGTATTTAATTATGCTCTTTGAAAAATTTAATGTGGGATCTATATTGTGGTGTTTAAATACTAACAAACACCTAAGAAACAAAAATTAAATGTATGTACTCAGTTGAGTTCACATGAAAATTTACTTTATATTTGTATTTAAAATCAAGCGAAACAAATATGAATATTAAAAATATATGAACAGAAATATTTGTATTTAAATTTGAACATATGTATTCTCGTTAATAAATTATTTTAAACTAATAAAATTGTGTGCAGAAACGTTTAAATATGTACTGTAACTGTATTGTTAATGGCAATGCCATAGAGCATCACGGTCCCTCACCTTACTAGTGTATAGTGGTAGTACTCTCAGACTGTAAATACATGGTTAGAGCCACTTAGATGGAATGATTTATTATTTGAGACTTATTTCCAAGTCCAGGATATGTTTGTTGCTCCCTGCGTGAATGCTTTCAAATGTTATCTTGCACAGTACTGTTACATACTTTTATACTTAAAAATCACATTGAGCATTCTTCTTCCTACAAATAATTATGTTGTCCAGGTCCCATCTGCGACTGTTTGTCCCGTATTCCTGTTCAAATAAAAGAACTATTAGCAAAATTTAACACTGAAACATTCTTTACGAAACTTGAAACTTGCTGGCCTACAAACTAAGGCTATGTTTGTTGTTAGCTTGCTGAACGGAACGGCATGTTCGCGCTCGCCAGATTTATTCAATGCCTCTATTCACTATTGCAATGTCATTTACACATTTACATTTTAATATAGCACATTCAGCAGACATATTGAAAGCCCCTATGTATTAGCAAACCTTACAGAACATGTTTGATACTGCAACTGTTGCCATTTGCTAAATTCGTAAAAAATTACATATTTCTAACACTTAGTATAACATAAAGAATCAAGGTTAAAAATGCTACAAGTAAAGTCCAGTTTAGCAGACCGACGGAAACCTATACAGCAAGGAGCAATGCAATAACTGTAATCTGCTCTGGAGGAGAATGCTGTTTCATGAAAGGTGGCTGCCCTTTCACTGCTGCTGTGTTGAGCTGCAAAAAGGAAGGTAGGGGCATCACTGGCTCGGAGAACCTCTGCCCAGATTGCAGAGAAGCCCAGGAATACCGCTAGTAGTCTTGGCTGCCCCATAGTCGGTTATGAAGACCACGTGCAGTCATGGCAGTGCAGGTAGTTTTTGGAAAGATTCATGTAGAAGTGAGCACGAGTGTGTCGGGAGTGCCTGCATTTTGTTAAATTTTAAAGCAGTAAAGTTTGCACCAATATTCTACTTGGGAACCGAGTCACTAAACGGCACACCGACAGCAGTGTTGCCATGTCAACTGCTGAGGAAGTGTGGAAACCTCACGGTACTTTGCGTTTGACATGGGTAGGAGACTGGGAATGCTGTGGTTCAAGCGAAGTACTACATGCCTAACCAAACACTGGGTTTTTATTGAACTTTTCAAACTACATTCGTACTGTTAAGTGTTGCTGGCTCGCATCGCATTTCCTTGTCCCGTCCTCGTGAGACTGAAGTCGGAGTTGTAAGAACAGTGGGTGGCGATTACAGAGGCAAGTCACCGCGTATTGGCTTGCGTGCTTCCGACCTTGGGTGGATTTAATTTCTGCATTTATCTGAAAGAATTTTCTAGTTCATTAGCCTTGCCCCCCCTCGGCGAGACAATGGGTGCGGAGAACCTTCAGATTGAGTGGCTGAGATTATTTAACCGCTATGGGCCTCCAAGCCAAGAGTTTTTGAGAGTTAAGAGTTTGGGCGATTCTGCGACCTTAAACTATAGACGACGAGACAGTAGCGTAACGAGTGATGGCGGAAGTGATCAGCGGGAGTAAGATCTGCGAACTGCGAGCATCGGTGCAGTAAAGAGTGCGACCGGCAGGTGGGACTATTGAACTGGATGCGTGAGTGCAAGACATCCCAAATGATGGTGACAGACTGCGTATTATGGGACTACATTCAATATACAGACATTGAGAAGGTCTTTAATTAGAATTGAGAGACACATTAGATGTTGCGCTCACTGAGAATAATGAGAGTAATAGTGGAGATAGTGTAATGTTACCTCCATCCCTCACAAACTCGAATATGCCCCTCTAGCATCTTGTAACAATACCATATTCATTAGGTTTAATTGCATTATGTGCCTATACTACAGTTACAGCTTGTGTCTTAGGCAAAAAATTTTCTCATCACAAAAGTTCCGTGAATACTGTAGTAAGGTATTATTTTAACCTATGATTGTATCAAGGACATTAATTTTTAAGCCTTATTTTAAACATTACAGTATATTTTTGAGAAACGTGTCTTATAATAGCAGTAGAAAACACTTGTTATACTATTTGAAACTTACTTGACGATGGAACTATGTGTGGATTTTAATAATTTTTCAGCGTAGTTCCAGTGAAAAACTGCTGTACAATTGCTCAACAGCCTGCTACCTTCAATGTAGTCTTGGGGATGAGCCATCAACAACTGCTAAGCTATACCCTCTCCTTTCTAGACTTCTTTCCAATGCATTCGTTGCTTCGTTCCCTTTCTGTCTTTGACAGCAGATACTGGCGTAACTAAAGCTGTCTAAATACCTAGCAACCATTGGCTTCAGTATTGTATCTCTTAAAGGCTCAAAAATGACAAATCAACAGGTAGTGCAAATAGAGTATTTCTCGATTTGGGATAAATTCTGGAAATATGTACCAAATTATCTAAGCTTGTAAATATCCACATATCCCTGAGTGGGCAATCTACTCCTACAGGCAAGAATAAGAGGAGCCCAAAGAAGGTGATAAGTCCAGCTAGAGGAAGATGCAATTGTACCGTGTAGCAAGAACCCCCATTCACTCTGGAAATCACTTTTATTATTGGACTGCTACAACTTCACACTCTTTATGTAACCACACACCACAACCTGGATTTGTTATTTGTTAAGTATATGGAATGGGAAAGGGACAAACCTTGCGAGGCCTTCATTAAAACAAGACTTTGTTTACCAAGCAACCCCATAACCAGACGAACCGAAAACCCAGAGAAGAGGAAGTAATCCAGATCAGGACAGCGTTCACAGAGGCCAAATTGACAGCTGAGGTTGCCCAACGCCCAACTGGCCCAGCCAGTTTAGAGGGGAGATAACCTCGGACAACCTCAAACCCCATCCCATACACCACCCATTCTGAATCAAAAGTGCATACATAGGAGTGCGAAGATCCTGGTTCTTCTGGACACTGGGAATGAACCATCTCCATCCCACTTCCAGTAGAATTCACCCAGTGAAGCATATCGCTCATGCTAGCTTTCAAGCAAACTAACTACTTTTTGGTCATGTGAAAGGAAACAGTACCAGACGAGACACTACACACACTGGCCAGAAGTAACAACTGTCGGCCGGAAAACTGAGATCACGTAGTGTTGCAAGTTAAGTCCCGCGCTTGCGGTTCGATCCCACCATTCGACGTAATAATAGGTTTATGATTATAGTCTGTTCAGTTTCTTTACACGTTTTGAATTGAACCTTTGAAAAATCGCCCCTTGTATGACGTGATTGGTGGTTTCCCGAAATAATACTATGTATCACAGTGTTTTTGTAAGCTTTTGTTAACATGAAAATACCTTATCTTTGTTCAATCAAACTTTTAATTATAGTTTATCTATACACTATATTATTTCGTTTATAATTTCCTTCACTGTGCATATAGCATACCGTGGGGGGTAGCAAAGTGGTTTTATCTCTGTTGGGGTTTTTGAGCCATGATTACTTTATAGAAAGCTGCATAACGCATCTGTACACGACACATGATTTTCTCCAACATTAATTTTAAATAAATGTTTTTCTTAGGGGCAAACATTTTGTTAAGAGGGGAAGGGGCACACGGTTATTGATTTGTCGTTAATATTTACCCCAAAACACGCTCTTTGTAGGTTTCTTTCCCATGATGTATATTTCCAGTATGAGGTTTTTACATTATTTTAGATTCAAATACCTTCCTTTTGTTGAATGGGGCCGGTTTTGCAATACTGCGCTTGGGCCATACATTAAATTTTATTGGTAGTGTGTTTATGTGGAGAGCCAACAGCTNGCCGGTTTTGCAATACTGCGCTTGGGCCATACATTAAATTTTATTGGTAGTGTGTTTATGTGGAGAGCCAACAGCTATGTTTTCCCCCCATTTGAGTTAAATATGTGCAAATATCCTTCGAATACCCGCTCTCGTTGTGGTGGCATAGGTCTTTAGATTGTGATGGAATGCAGTTTGGGCCTCCACGAAACCATTGACATTAACCAACCCAGACCCAACCACGTTTCTTGAGTGTGATGGTTGCTGGCACGATTGTGGATGCTCATCCTGAACCCTTGGTTTTGTGGGAAGTACACTCATATGTTGCTNTGTGATGGTTGCTGGCACGATTGTGGATGCTCATCCTGAACCCTTGGTTTTGTGGGAAGTACACTCATATGTTGCTGAGAAGGAGACTGTACACAATGGATTTTGGCAGGTGAAGGTCCTACAGCTACGCAGGTTTTTGCATGCCTCTGCAAGTTATTGCACATAGCAAATGCCATGCCACATTTTACACACTTATGTCACTCGATCTGCGTTATTCGAACATTCATACTTTTTCGTGTCTTCGAACACATTCGTGTACTGTAACACAAAGTATTACAGTAGCGTCACTGGTAATGAGGTAACGACTTTGCTAATTAATTGGGTGGTAAATATATAGATTTAAAAAAACGAAGTTTAGTACTGTTTTTTTATGAGGTTACACCACCAGAGGCTAGCTGACCCGAAACGATATTCCAAATTTGAGCAGCTTTGTAATTTTGCGAGAAAATACATGCGTATTACGTGCACGTTCAATAATATCCTGCGACCTTATCATATCAAAACGTACCAGTCAGAAGGGGTGAGAGGGCAATCTGTCACCTCTGGCATCAGACAAGATACTGTGCCGAAACGCCGCTTTTCATAATTGCCGAAGCTCAGAGCCAGAGCGGGGGTAGTTAGGCCCCGTGAAGGGCCCCCTAACCACCCAACTGTTTTTCATCTGTCCTACAGGTGATTAAGAAGAAGCTAGATATTGACCCCCTGCACGATCATTATTTGTAGTTGCGGAGGTTTCCCTCCACAACTATTTTAATGAGCTCACTGGGTTTCCCCAGCAATCCCGGTACCCCATAATGTTCCCCTCCCCCTCCCTGTTCTAACAGGGGGTTGGGGGGGGGGAGGCAGCAGTGAAGCCGCTGCCTAGGTAAGTAGCTCTACATATTTATGAAAATTTTTGGAAAAACAGGTTTATAGTTCCCCGGCCAGGTTTTGTATATTAATAGTTGATTCTAGTACCAAATAATAATTCCGTGTCTCTAAGATCGCGAGGTCAGGTTGGATGTGCTCAAGCATGAAATGTTAGCGAGGGTAAAATTAATAGTCATGACAAACCTGCTGTTAATAGTTAAAAGAGAATGTGCTTTAACTGAACAATAATTCAGTATTTTAGAAATCAATCGTCGCGTTGATGAAGGCTGAGATGCTGGAGACGTACGCACGGCTTGTTAAAAGTGGAGGTGGGGAGATGTGTGTGCAGTGATAGCTGCAGGCGGAGTGACTGGCTCTATCGCTAAATTGCTAAAAATGAAGGGGGCCTGCGCCCCGATCAAAAAATATATATGGATGTTTGCGGGTCAGTATGCTTAGGCCTTATGGTCTCTGCACTTGCCGTGGTTTGTTATGAACTTGGCGAAACGAAAGGACATGGTATATGATATCATGGGCGATGGTTTGATAATGCTGTGCTTGGCCATATTGGCTACCCTCCCCTCTTTCTACACATTCGCAGCATCATTCAATATGCCGTGTAGCCACTGGACCCTCCACCCAACCTCCCAGACGCCATTTCTGGCGTCGTGAGCGGCCAGGTTTTCGGTTTCCAGTCAGGAGAATGCAATATTCGCATCTCCGCTCCTTTGCTGCGCTCTGTCGCAGATCCTCCCCGTGTCATTACAGGCAGTTGACTGGCGCGAACTAGTTTTGTTAAAACGCCCGCATCCCGTCCCGGACCGACGTGAGATTTTTTCCGGCCGGCCGGGAGTTTTACTGTGTTGTTTTCTTACGTTTTAATAGTTTTTAGTTTTGTAAACGGGGGGTTTTTTTTTTAGTTCGCTTTTGTCCGGTATTTGTGTCCTGGAGGTATTTACCGAGTTTTCTAATTACTGAATTACCGTGGGTTTCGATTTTATTGAAGTGTTTATTATTTTGCGAGACGATTTTATTACCAATTAAAAGTAATTTTAGGGCTTCGAGCAGATCTAAAGTACGTGTGTAACGATACGCGTTTCCCAGTACTCTTAAGAATTATTTTGTACAGTTTGTAATGATTTAATTAATACCTTGGCGGCATTTCCCCAGATTTCATTCCCATACATTATGGCCGATCTAACTAAGGAAGTGTATAGTAAAAGTTTAAGCCGCAGAGAGAGAGAGAGAGCCGGGGGTGATTTTAATGGATATAGTGGAAGTTTAGCCAGTGCTAGTTTCCGTGTTACTTTTATTTGTGCATGCCATCTTAATTTTTCATCTTTTATTAGGCGAAGGTATTTAGCTTGTGTGGAGTAGGGTATTACTTCGTTGTTGTATTTAAGTGGTTTTACGTTGTCAGGTTTCCTTCTCCGTGTTATAAATAGAGCCTGGGATTTTTCCGCGTTTATTTTGATTTTCCGTCTTGTACAATTTTCTCGGTTCGTCTAATTGTAGTTGGGCGTATAAATGAACATAATCTATTGCTTTATCCTGGGCAAATATAACAGTATCATCAGCATACGTTTGAATTTTAGCATAATTATTAGGGATGTCAACTGTATACATATTATAAAGTAAAGGAGATGAAGCGGAGCCCTGTGGAACACCTGCTAGTAGAGTGCGCGTGCTGGATGTGGCATTATCAATTAAGACGTAAAACTCTCTGTTAGTGAAATAACTTTTAAGTAGGTGGATGTAGCAGTCCGGGAATTTAACGTTAATAAGTTTTTGTAGTAGGCCAGGTATCCATACTTTGTTGAACGTTTTTTGCTACGTCAAGAAAAACTGCGGTTGTGTATTTTTTACCATTATTTGCTGATATTGTTTCGGTAATAAGTTTAGTAAGTGTCTGAGTGGTATAATGACTTGCCCTGAAGCCAAACTGCAAATTGAGTATTATTTCCTTTATCTGTGCATGAGTATTTAGTCTTACCAGAAGTAGTTTTTCAAATATTTTACTGAGCTAGTTGAGAAGCTGTATCGGGCGACGGTTTTGGGGTGGAGAAGGGTCTTTGCCTGGTTTAGGAATTGTTATCATTTTAGCTCGCTTCCACTTTAAAGGGAAATATTTAAGTTTTACAGTGGCGTTAAATATCTTTAATACAAAACAAAGCGCCGTGAAGGGTAAGTTTTTTATAGTTTGATATGTAATTTTATTATCTNCCGGGGGTTTTTTTTTTTTTTTTTTTTTTAACTGATTTATTGCAAGCATTAGTTCTTGAAAGGTAATGTATTGCGGCTTTCTTTTGGATTTATTATTTAGGAAATTATTTGTGGTTGTAATTACGTCCCTTGTAAAGTCAGGGTCTCCGATGTCGTTATTTGGGGTGAACTGATCTGCAAGCGAGTCTGCTATTGCTTCAGCCTTGTCTATTGTTATACTTTAGGCCTGTGGTCGTTAAAATGAGAGCAGAAACCAGGTTTGAATTTTTTTCCCGCGGAGTATTTTTGAAATTAGCCAAACATTATGTATGTTGTCGGAAAGTTCGGTAACAAACGTTTCCCATTTTGTTTTTTCTGAGTTCTTTTTTAAGTTGGTTATATTTTGATTTTAAAGAGATCAGTTCTGTGTTTTTTTTATAAAAGTGTCTGGCGTGTCTTTTTTCTGCTAGTAAGAGGTCTATGTCCGGGAAATTTTGCTTCAAGAATTGGCGTCTATCGAGGAAAGTAGTCTTTTTGATTTTTAATGGTGTGATTTAAAACAGTTGTAAAGCTGGGTCTATATCCTATTCTTTTATGATTTATATATCGTGTGAGGTGAATATTTCCTCTAGATTTACTTTTAAAGTTATCCCAGTTTGTTAGCGGAAATTTACCAACTATTGTCTATCGATGTTTTACTAAATTGGTGATAATTTTACAAAAAAAAAAAAAACGTGTAAGTGGTTGGAGTCTAATTCATCCAAGGGACGCAATTATAATATTGGGTTGGAAATATTTGTCAGCAGGATTTCTTGAAAATCTGGTTGGTATCTACTTTGAGCTGGAAAGTGCGTGGGGTGGTCCGGGGCGCAGATTATATAGTTATTTGCCGGCGGGTGCGTAGGTAAAATTCTGCCTTTTATGTTAGAGACACTGCTGTTCCGGTCGGTGTATTTTGAGTTCAGATCACCTGCAATGAGATATGGGTAGTGTTGGTTGGTTATTTTGTAGGGGAGAGAGATGCTGAGGTGACTGTTAAGTGCCCGTGGTTTGTGTTGATATTTACAGAAGTTGATACTATGTTCTCGCAGTTAGGGTTTGAATTTACATGATGTAATGTATTATGGACTGATATTAAAGTACCTCTTCCCATATTGGTGCGATCTGACCGATACGTTACGTAATTTTTAATTGAAAAACGCCTTCGCGAAGTTAGAAGTGCTTCTTGTATTAGGGAACTACTGTGCCGAAGGCCGCCGCCGTTTTTCATCATTACCGAAGCTCAGAGCAGGGGTAGTCCAGGCCCCGTGAGGGGCCCCTTTACCACCCAAACGGGGTTTCATATAGCCTACAGGGAGATTAGGAACAAGCAAGCTTGGCCCCCCGCCCCAACTCCCTGCACCACCCCAATCTGTAGTTGCGGAGGTTGCCCTCCGCAGCCAACAACTGTGCCGAAGGTTTTTTTTTTTTCTAACCTACTTTAAAACTATGTGTTATTGGGGCCCGCGGTAGGTACGAGGGATTAATGCGTCTCAAGGTAGAACCTCATACGCTTAAAGGATAGGGAATTTCATGCAAAGGAGGCGTGCATCTCGGCTAAGAGGGATATTTGGCAGCCATGGCCGAGTTTAGGCCATGGACTACATCCCTAAGGGGGCGTATAGCAAGCTATAGTTAAAGAAGGGAGAGGGGATAAAACCCGCATAGACACGGTAAAAACCCTCTCGACAGAAAAGAAGTTTCAAACTTATCATGCATTAAAAAATGCATAAGGAGACAGCAGGTTTGGTAACATGCTTAAAAATGGGAATTTTGGCTCTAGAAGAGAAAATGGCTGTGGGTGCAAGCACCCTTGGGGTATAACTGCTGTCAATATGACTGCGCATATGTCTGCACAGTAATATTAACAGCAGCCACAATTGCAGGGCCATCCTGCTTCTCGTCGTGGAAGTCGGCAGTCTGGGCGGCTCAGTCATGGCACCTACTCCGTCTTCGCTCCTCCACGCTGACGCCAGGATCTCCACGCCGTGGGTGAAGGCGGGGAGCCAATCGCCAGGGGGCCACCCTCTCCCTCATCCTTCAAAATAGTCCGTCGGTCGGAGGTGAGCTCTGGCTCGGCGGGACATCCAGGACCTACCAGCTGGAGGCGAGTGCAGCTGGCCCAGGAGTGGAGGCTGACATCAGGTAGCTTCAGAGGTCGGACGCATTCCATAGCCATTCCTCACGCACCAGCAGTCAGCAGCTCGCAGAATCCAGCAGTGAGGTTCGCTACACTTCGCATAGTTTCAGCACCTCGAGATCCCCCTCCCCGCCTTGATCGTTGAGCTGCCTCCCACCGATGCGCTTCGCCAACTCGTACTGAGCCGCCCAGGTCCCCGACGTCCACGACGACGGCGCTGTCGCACCGGCCAGTTGGTCCGCGGGCTGGTATTAGAATATTCCCAGCCACTCCAGAGCCTGGAGATCCCCTATCCGCCACCTGGGGACGCGACGAGTTGCAGAATAGTCGCTGCGCCCTAGCTGCTGTAGTCGCCTCGTGCTGACAGATGTCCGCATCCTTTGCTGGTCCCAAGGGGCGGGTAGATCCCGGAGCGGCGCAGCCGCCAGCACGATGTTCACTCCACGACAGCCAGGACTCGTTGTGCCGAAGGTCGACATTTTTTCCATTATATGCTTTCCCCGCACTAGTATGCTCTGGCGGACAATACTGAAAACAAGCGCGGTAGTGGTGAGGGATTTAGCGTGGGTGAATAATTGGTCGGACTAAAGTGGTGGGATGAGGGGTAACAGAATAAATACTCAGTTTCAATGGTAATTTAATTAGCATTAAAACGAAAAAATGATTTTTGATCAATCTTAATTAAAGTTTTTGATAAAAAAAATTATTGATTTAATCAATTATGCATGTAGATATACTGCTAATTGGGGGAAAAAAATTTAATAGATTGAAAAATTACAGATTTTTGTACGTCTATGAAACAAATGTGAGTACCAACAGCTCACTTTGTGGCTGAATTGTCAGAATGAGCGAGTACCGATAGCTCGCTTAGCAGTGAAATCAACGCTATGTGTGTTAAAAATAGAATCTAATATGTAGGGCGCCGACAGCACCACTTACACTTTAAAAACAAACTAATATGGCTGCTGTCTGGTGGCTAAACAGGCAGGTCGTCTGGTGACGAAATCGGTAAATAATACACTAGCGCCACCTAGATCTTGAAAATATTAACAAATGACAAGCGAAAAACCAAAATGGCAGACTGATTATACGTGAGGGATGGTGGAGATTGAGACCTGCCGGCTAATTGGTCGAACTAAGGTGAGTAATTGATGGTGGGGGTGGGGCAATTAGCCAATGAGAAACATTGGCGGAGCCATGAAGTATATTGGAAGGTGATTCGTNGGCTGTACACGGTAGAATGAGTAATGCGAGGGTTGGTGATAAAGAAGGGAACCTCCGGAAATGTAAGTTTTTTTTTTAAATAAATCTTTTAATAATAAATTTGTTAATGATTTTTTAAAAAATTTTTTGGGAGGTTTTCAAGGTCTCAGATCACCAGGATCAAGGTCAAGGTAAAGGCCACCTGAATTCAAGATGGCCGCCGGCCGGAATGACATAGCACGAACTGCTCCAGTCCCAGGTCCCGATGTGCCAAAATCCCCATAATTCCTCTGCTCATTCCCTCTTTCACTAACCACTGGCAAAATAAATTTTATTTAGGACGTACAANGGCTGTACACGGTAGAATGAGTAATGCGAGGGTTGGTGATAAAGAAGGGAACCTCCGGAAATGTAAGTTTTTTTTTAAAATAAATCTTTTAATAATAAATTTGTTAATGATTTTTTAAAAAAATTTTTGGGAGGTTTTCAAGGTCTCAGATCACCAGGATCAAGGTCAAGGTAAAGGCCACCTGAATTCAAGATGGCCGCCGGCCGGAATGACATAGCACGAACTGCTCCAGTCCCAGGTCCCGATGTGCCTAAATCCCCATAATTCCTCTGCTCATTCCCTCTTTCACTAACCACTGGCAAAATAAATTTTATTTAGGACGTACAACACATGCTGTAATTTCATGTATGGTATACATGATCTGCCAAACGATTTTGTTTTGTCAACATTCCAGCAATGCTAATTCATGCTTGTCATCGCTACCATCTGCGGAAAAATGTATACGGCATGAGAATAAACATTCCGATAATTCAATCATTTGGTTTTAGCGTAGTGAACTTGCACTAGTATATGTTGATTATTTGTAAAAGTTATCATTTGTTGTGCAGAAAGTAATATAAACGAGGCAAGCTATTTTCAGAGGCATTTGTAATATGAGCAAAAAGCATAATATGAGGATCAATCAGCAGCCGAGATACATTGGCTGTAACAAATAGATGAAAACCAATACAAGCATATATTTATATTTAAAAAAAGGGGGNTTTAAAAAAAGGGGGGGGGGGAAATCTGCCTGGAACTGAACAGTAAGTAACTCAATAGACAAAACCTCCCTTACTGTAGCCTTATGATTCACAGGGTAGCACTCACTATCCCACGTATTTACGTATATAGGATTGGTAATCGAGCAAAGGTTCCGCATCTCCATATAGCTTCTGGGAAAAAATAATTTTAAAATAAAAATAAAGAAATATAAATTAGGCATACTTGAAAGGTAAGTTTGACAAACTTTCGTATACTTGCATACACTGTGTAGTTATTATATTATTGTTAGCCTGTAAATCGTTTTAGTTCTTATATTGTAACTAAGAAGTTTATATAGGTACTTGACAAGTTAGCCGGCTAAGCCAGTTCCATGTTTAATTTGAGAGTTTAAAGATTTTGGGCGGCATCAATAGTTTTGCGTGAGAGCCAGGGAGGATGAAATTGAGAAGGCTGTGGAGTAACGCTGGAAAGCAACGCCATGGAAAACGAGACACTCCCGAGAATATCCGCCCAACAGAAGCATCTTCGAAATCACTCGCGAGACAGGAGCGCTAGTGATGGTTAATTGTTTTTTTACGATTCATACGCTGTTTACAAAATACGCGCTGGAATAGCGTACGCTGTTTACAAAATACGCGCGGAAATAGTCGTATTATGCTATTATAGTAAGAATGCAAAGGGCAAACAGTTATTTGATTAAAGTGTTACATGATTTGATTTGTGAAGTCGAAGATGTCTTGCCCCATATCTATGGAAAAAGAAATGGGCTGCGGTAGGCTGTAGTTCGCTGCCATCATAATACAGGTTTCGTCGTTTCCCGCAAATAAAAACACCATCTGAACAAGCAAGGTTAGTAGCAGGTTGCAAATGTAATTGCTACTCTGAACTGGAGTGTATTTATTTACGGAATTCACACCTTGTTATTAATGCCACAAATGTCAGTTGCTTAATCCTCATATTAGATAGAGTAAATGAAGATGATACACAAACTTTTACATTGTCATTAAAAATTAGTGCATATTAAAATATGAATTCCTTTGTGACCCTATAGGGTTTATACTGGCTTTTTAGACATACTTTTTTATAATCTTGATGATTTTGTGGCAACGTCCAATAATGGATCGAGAGATGTTTATTATTGTGGATTGCCCTCTGTTGTTGCAGGTGTCAGAAATGGATTGAATTTGCCCAGAACCCTATGCTCTCGGGTTCGAGAAAAAAATACCTCTACTTGTGCAAATTACACATCTCCTAGGAGCAGTATCGAGATCCCGATGGATATTTACTCATTTATGGAGCTGTGTCCACCATTAAAGTGGAGGATGAATTTTGTGTCGGCAATTGCCCACCTACAGGAAATAAAAATGACAATACTGTTGCACAGCAGTGGTGCATGCAGGCCTCCGACTAGTACTGCTAAGCTCGTCAAACCTGTAGTAAAGGATAGTGTTTCTGAATCGGTTCAATCCCCTGGAAAAATGGGAAACGAACCTCTGACTCAAAACAAAAGCATAATATTGGACCACGATTATGCCATCGAAACCAACATGTTTATTCACTGTGATCATGATTATTCTAAAAACTGTAAGCTCAGAAAGTCACATCTGCTCTAAGCAATTGTTTGAACTTCCAATGGCTTCACAATTTTTGTTCAGTACATGCTGCACACCTTAAAAAGGTGAAGTCACGACAGCTTTGTGCAACATTGCACTACCATGGTGGTGCACAAGAAGAAACCGTGACTTGTCAAATGCTTCAAAAGTGAAATCCAATTTGCGAAAGCTGAAAATACTTCAGCACCAGTGAATGTAACATCAAAAAATATTTTTAGTGACACGCGGTTGCTGGTATTTAGAAACCCGGGCAAGTCGACAATTGGTTTTTTGTACATAGAAACACTGCTCGCAATCTGAATTTTTTTCAATGCGAGGTAACAAAATTATCATGTTACATGAAAGCAGGCTCATATTTTGTGTATGTGCCACTAATGCACATAGTGTTTGGCTTCTAAGCGATGCGTAATAAATAAATAAATAAATATATATATATAACTTTAATGGTAACAGTCAAGCAGTTTGGAGTAGGCATTTATTTTGAAATTTTCTCTAGATAGGGCAACCCAATATAGGTTACTTTTTATGAATATTCTTGTGCACTGCAGCTTGTTACATATGCTCTTGTGAAATACTTGAGCATATCATTTTTTAACATTTGATTGTGTAGATAGAAATAATCTTTGTAGTGTATAATTCGTGTGTGTAGCTACATGCCAGTAGGCCTATATAGATCTAGCAGAACATAATAGTAGGCAAGATTATATGATTCCACATTTCAGTATCAACTAAAATAAATTTTGAATGTTATGAGATTGCCTTATCTAGGCTGTTTAGTGTTTTGGGAAAATTTTTTAAAACTTCTATATTACCAGACAAGCTGCCCTACCAAATTACGTTTCGGCTTAACTATGGTGTCACGTTGCTGTGTGCCCTTTTTTTTAACGTGTCGTGTTCGTCTTTGTTTGCCGCACAGGTTTAATAAATGTTTGGTGTTACACTGTTTCCCCGACTTCATCTTTAGGGCGCAAATATTTTTTAAGTGTTAGTTGTCCGTTATTGTAATTTTTGTCGGTCGGAGCTGTGACGGGTCCCGCACGTAAATGTTTTAATTGGTTTTAATATAATTTTAAAGGAAAAGGAAACTTTGATGAGCAATTCTCTGCTGCCCTCCTTTATGTCAGTTTTAAGGTTTTTATTTGGTACAGTAAAGTTTGGATCACTGTTATTTAAATGCTTGTTGTTATTGAGCCGAGATGCATTTTATATAATGTAAATTAATTTTTCATGGTTCTCCGAGATTAATGGTGCGTTTTAATGAATTGTATTAATTGTTTCAATAATTAGTTATTAATTGTGATCTATAGTTATCTACTGCTGTGATACATTTTGGTAGTCTTTTCATGGGTTTAGCCATTCAGTATTATATGGTATTTTGTCAAAATAAATAGTGTTCAAAACTTGTTCTATACATGCAGTTATTTGTGAACTGTCACAAATAATTTCTGCGCGACTCCGCGTCACGTCTGCCTTTGTTTGTTGCATGCAATGGCCGAGGTCGGTTTCCTGTATACGCTCAAGAAAGAATAATTGCTGGCGCATTTGGGTGACTTTGGGTTTGAAGCTGACGAGTCCGCGACTGTGGCCGAGTTGCGTCGGGCCGCGGGGGACTTGTGACGTCAGCGGGGTGCAATGGCGGCGCCCTCTTAGAGCGCGGTCCCGGCGAGTGTCACCATACATCCACCCAAAGTCGATAAATTTACCTTATTGGAAATACAGAATACTACTCCTTTAACATCCTTGGATCCCGTTAGCATTTTGCACTTTTTCATAGCAGTTAGTAAACTCGCAAATTTATGTTTATGTCCTGGAGAAACTCTCTTCAAAGCCATCGCTATGAAAGTGTGAGGGTTTTATGCCTCAGCTTCTCCGTGAAGAAATTACGTCACTTGAGGGAGGTACATTCGCAGGTTCTAAGCGTAGGGTGTTAGAGGCCTTGTTTCCCCCTCGCGTGAAGCGTAATTGTAAACGCGATTTCGTGTACAGATATCAAAGATCGGTCGAACCGATGTATGAATTCGTGGATTCAATATGTGCCTACCACGATGCTCTGTGTTTGCAAATGAGTGAACGAGAAATGGTTCATGTAATTTTAGATAACTTTGCTCCGCATATCCGTGCTCATTGTACTTTGGTATCTGCACCTCACATTTTAGCGAGTTACGTCAACTGGCTGTTGAAGTGCAAGGTCGTCTTGTTGCCTGTAGTGAACACCGTGCGTGTTTCCCTCCTACGGTGCAAACAGGTTGTGGTAATAACTCGGCGTCGTATGGGCGAGTCTCTGCAGGATGTCGAGCAGCGTGTTGTTTCTGTGCGGTGCAGTGATTGCGATAGTCAGGGACATGCTTCTAGCGACTGCAAGCAAGATAGGCTTACGGCGTCAGAAAGGAAATGTTTCAGATGCGGCGGGATTGGACACTTGCGTAGGACTTTCCCTAAGGCGGGGAACGGGGTTTGACTGGAATTAGGCGAGGGTTGTTCCAGTCGGGCAAAGATACAATCACCACTCACGGCAAGGAAGTGCTCTGTGTTAATCGCTCGTGGCGAACATTAATTTTTCGGCTTTAGTTGATACGAGGGGCCTCATTGTGTCATGAGTAGCAATTTCTTGAAAATACTTTTGTACTTGAACATTGTTTCTAAAAGGCGTGTTAAGTGCGTGGCCGAGAAGCGTATGTGTGTGGCAAATGGCGACGTCATAAGGAGCAACTTAGTTGTGCCCTTGCGCTTTAAAGTTGGGAGATTTTCTTGGACTTTTCCTTTTTGTGTATTTTCAGGCCTCAATCATGACGTCATTTTAGACCTTGAGTTTTTTTTAGGGAAAACAAGGGCGTTGGTTAATCTTGACGAGTAATACTTATCATTTGGTTTTGCTCCGAACATCCGGATCGCACTTCAGGTCGACGCTTTTCCGGAAATATCTTCATCTTTGTATGAAAATACACATGGTTCCTTCGAACATTTTCAGAGCCAGTTAGATCAATTGAGGAAGGAGTTCAGTGACGTAATCAGTCCGAAAATAGGAAAATGTGATGTACTTCCATACAAGTTCTCCCTTACGGATGACATCCCGGTACACGATTACCATTTCAAATTCCCCCTTCCCTAAGCGGTAGGCTTTTGGTGGGATAATCGATAAGCTGTTGGAAGCCGGCGTTATTGTCACGTTGAAGTCTGATTATTGTTCCCCTGGTTTTCTGGTACGTAAGAGGGATAGTGACAAATATCGATTGGATGTCAATCATTCACTGGTAAATATGAAAATTCATAAAGATACTTTTACGTTGCCAACCATCGATTGTACTCTTCAGCACTTAGGTAAAGCCCATGCATTTTCTGTTTTAAATTTAAATAATAGTTTTTATCAGTGTTTGCTGAACCCTTTTTGCAGAAAATATACTGCCTTTTGCCAGTTTGAGTTTACGCGTATTCCAATGGGCTCAAATTTTGGTAGTCAAGCCTTGTATAGGATGTTAGGTTTTGTATTGTTAGAATTTAAATTTAAGTTTGTGTTCAATTACACCGATTACATAATTGTGTACAGGGATGATCTGGAATCCCATCTCTCCCATCTGCGTCAGGTGTTTCTTAAGATGCGGGAAGTAGGGTTGACTGTCAATCGACAAGGTAACATTGGGGTCGAGTAAGGTCAGATTTTTGGGTTATTTACTCTGTGAAGGTCAATTGATGATTGACCCTGGTCGTGTGGCCCCGATTTTGAATTTCCTTCCCCCAAGAACTCTGAAGGGAGTTCAAAAATTGTTAGGTCTTCTGGGCCACTACTCGCGATTCATTGAACACTTTTCTGAATTGGCTGCACCCTTAAATTGTTTTGAAAAGGAAGGGAGTAGAGTTTACGTGGGGTCAGAAGCAGGAATCGGCCTTTACTGTTTTGAAACAGAAGTGTTCTTCCCCTCCGGTATTGCACCTACCGGACTTTTCCCGCATGTTCGTAGTGCCGGTCGATGCATCTTCGCTGGCTTTAGGCGTTGTTCTGAGTCAGCGGACCGATTTGGGTTTGGCTCCTATTGCCTCACTGAACCGGAACGCAAGTTGGGTATATATGAGAAGGAAACCTTAGCTTGCATATTTCCCGATGGAGACCTGTATAGGACACATCGGGAGACTAGGGCTACTCACACAAAATACACTAATAGCACACTTGCAAACAACTTACAACTGTTAGACATACTACACGGCACAACATTCACTCCAGCCGGGTAGCTGGAGGGGAGCTTCACTCCCCCGCCGAAAACACGTAAACGTAATTGAATTTAAAATAGGCAACATCAAATTACTCGCCTAAATAAGGGCCCGGTGCCCAAAGCCCCACAGTACACAGCCCCTGCCGCCGACCCAATGATTTGAGAAAGTGTCAGGGTGCATTTGTCTTTACAATCACCTAGTGAGTTATGGGAGTTTCGGCTTCCGGCCTCACAACACTAAATGCCATTCGGTGGCTTATGAGGGTTCGGCGGCGGCTTGCATATTTAGGTTAGAAGAATTCGCACCGTATATAGAGCATGATGAATGCGATCTGCATACGGATAATCAGGTGACTAGCTGGGTTTTGAACCACCCTCAACAGCTGGATAAGTTAGGTCAATGGGTCTTGCGTTTGTCGCGTTTCCGCCTTAAGGTCCGCCATGTTCGCGGTCCTGATACTCAAGTAGCAGAAGCCCTATCTAGAATGTACGATCCCGCGGACTTTGAGGCGGAAAATGATCTTGACGCCGAGGGTTCTTTGAGCCTTATATTGTTCCAGAATTGTTAAGGTTCGTGGTCCTCTCCTACTTTCATGATTTGGTGTTTGGTGCGCACAGTAAGACTTTTAATAAGATCGCGGTTCAATCTGCCTGGCCTACCTTAAAGGGCGACGTTTCGGATTTTGTGCGATCCTGCGACATATGTCAAAAGTGCAAACATGCTCGGCACACCAATGTTGGACAGGTAGTGACGCAGGTACCACAGACTCCTTGCAGTGTTGTACACTTAGATATTTTTGGACCTTTGGTAAAATCTAAAAAAGGGCAATGTGCATGTTTTGATTTTATTGGACACGTTCACTAAATGTGTTATTCTGTTGCCACTCCGTAACATGAAGACTTCTTCTATAGTGAAGGCGCTTACTGATCAGGTTTGGAAAGTTTTTAGTGCTCCAGTCGAAATTGTCACCGATAATGCTAAATACTTTACCTCTAGTGTTTTAAAAGATATGTGTTTTCGTTGCGCTATTAAACATTTCACTTCTAGGCCTTACTATTCGAGGGGAAATCACAAAAACTTAAGGACTTGTTTAACCATATTTTACAATCAGGACTATACCAAAAGGGATTAGGACCTAGATTTTATTAATGTAGAAACGTTTTAATAGTGCATTCCACGATAGTTCCACCTTCTCTCCCTTTCCTTGGTCATCATCTTGGTCATCCTTTAATGAACGTCTGGAATATCCCGCCTTCTCCCTCTCTCCTTAGTGATGCTGGCCGTGATCGTTTGCTGGAGGAGGTCCATCGTAGGCTCGGGGCTGCAAAGCTGCAGGTCGTTGCTAAAATGGACCAGATTGCCAGTTAATTTCAAAGTAGGGGACCTGGTCCTTTGTAAGAATTTTACTCTGGCAGATTTGGAAAGGGTATTTGACGGGGAAGTTAATACCCAATTTTTGCGGCCCCTTTAAGGTCCATAAGTTTTTAGGGCCTGATAACGTAAGTCTTGTTTCGCCCAGCTCAAATCGCTCATTTCGCAAGGTTCGTGTTACGCAGTTTAAGGCTTATGTGCGACGTAATTGATTGTCTATGGCGTATTTCTAATTGCGGTTCAGCTGTTATTTTGTAAGCGCACGTTTGTATCCTTACCTTGTTCACGTTTTTTTTGTCCTTTTTTTAAATTCCTTTGTAATCGTTTTGTTCCCGCCTTCCGACCAAGCCGAACTGAGTCCACCCTGCTTCGCCGACTTCTGCTTCGGAGCTGCTCGCGTCTGCGGACTGAAGAGGTTTTAGCTCCTGCTGGTTTCATCTGCCGCAACCCCCCTGGCGCCACATGATTCTGTTCCTCTGTGCCCGAGAAGAGGCTGGCTCTCTTGGCGCCGAGATGCCTCTTTGGCTCTTGGTTGCCCGCTCTACCATCTCTAAGCCCGCCTGACGTCTGCTACGTTACGCCTGCTAGTTCTCCGTCTGCACCTGATGGCTTAGCAACACTTCACGTCGCCCAGCGGAGGTCAACGCCGTTATCATGTTGTTGAGCTGACGATCCTTCCTGTCACGTAACAGAGCGATGGGGCACTTAAAACGGTGAGTCGTGGAAAACTTTAAAGTTTGCGGTAGGTTTTTTAAACGTCTTGGTAATTTGTGTGGCATAGTTGTGTTGTACCTTGGGTGTGCAGTAGTGCTGGTTCATTTCAAAATTTTGGTTTTGGTTGCGCTTCCAAATTACGTTTCGGCTTAACTATGGTGTCGCGTTGCTGTGTGTCCCTTTTTAACGTGTCGTGTTCGTCTTTGTTCGCCGCGCAAGTTTAATAAATGTCTGGTGTTGCACTGTTTCCACGACTTCATCTTTAGGGCGCAAATATTTTTAAGTGTTAGTTGTCAGTTATTGTAATTTTTATCAGTCGGAGCTGGGACGGGTCCATACGACTGTCTCCCACCGTAATTGTTTTAAATGTTTTTAATATAATGAAAAGAAGGTTTTGATGTGCAATTCTCTGCTGCCCTCCTTTCTGTCTGTTTTAAGGTTAAATGGATGCTAGGAAATGTATTAAACCAAGAAATAATGGGAAAATTGTAAGGTTTTTATTTGGTACAGTAAAGTTTGGATCACTGTAATTGAAATGTTTGTTGTTATGTAGCCGAGACGCATTTTATATACTGTAAATTAATTTTTTCGATGCTCCGAGTTTAATGGTGCGTTTTAATAAATTGTATAATTGTGTCAATAATTAGTTATTAATTGTGATCTATAATTGTCTACCGCTGTGATACATTTTGCTAGTCTTTTCATGGGTTTAGCCATTCAGTATTATTTGTATTTTGTCAAAATAAATAGTGTTCAAAACTTGTTCTCTGCATATAGCTATTTGTGAACTGTCTCACTGTGACGAAAATGACTCAAACATCGCGGGCTTGATGAGAAGTGAACGATTCTTGGTTTTTCTAACTTGCCTCTGTTTCTAAAAAGAAAATTTCTTAACTGCTACTATGACCAACTAGCTATTGACCTTACACAGACAAGACAAGGGAACTTAGAATTCATAATTACGTCGCAATTCTAAATTCTATCAAATTTTGACAAAATAAATCATATGACATAAATACGAGTTCGTAGTTTAGTCGTTATGTTTGTACTATTGTGTAAGGTCAATAGCTAGTTGGGTATAGTAAAACTTTCGACATTTTCTTTTTAAAAAAATCTAAACTCGCTAAAAAAAACCAACAATCCAATATGGCAGGAGAAGTTTCCCGTTACAGTAGTTGGCAGGTCATATCACGAAGATGAAAGAACACGAGTTGTTCACGAATCTGATGCAATTTGCCTGCCGTGGAAGAAGGTGGATGAACTCTGACGAAGACCTGATGCAGATAAGCATCAGTGTCAACTGGCGGAAAAGAAAAAGTGGAGGAGAAACATGAGTCCTTCGAGCTTGATCGCGTGAAATGAAAGCAATGAAATTGAACAATTAATAACAAACCTGTATTACACTCCTATTTGCCATGTTCGTCGGGATTTTTTTTTTTTTTTTTGCATATTTGGTGCGTGAGGTTGACAGTACTAGATTTGCCCTTGGTTATTTATACTGCATGTCCAATTAAATTTGAATAGAACGGTATTAACCGTAGTACAGCACTCAGACACGAGATCTCTATAGTTAATTTTAAATATTTTCGGTGTGGTCTGAAAATAGCTTAAATTTTACTTCATTGCCTGCTATGCTGACAGACGCATCACGTACGACCGTGTTATGATCACAAAAAAAGTTCTGATTTCTCGCAGTTTTTTTTTCTTTTCGATCGTTTTTGATGATTATTTCACACGCATACTATAAAATTAATAATAATATTATTTAAAAAAAGAGAAATATCTGTTTGACATAGTACATTGCATACAAAGTAGTAGAATAAGGAAAATTATTTAGTCATACGCATAATTTAATTGAATATTTCCGTAACTATGTCGTAATTACTGACATAGTTGATTTTCTTTGTTGGTTTTTTTTCCTGCAGCCTACAGCAAGTATTTAATACATACTTTCTAATTTTTACTCGGAAAAATGAAATAAACAAGGCACCGAAATATCCGTCGATACCGATAACACTGCTTCTAAATCTCTTGTTCTACGGCAGATCTGTACCTTGGTTTAGCGCAGGACTTCGGAATTTGTCCCACAATCTTTGGCCAGAACTGTACTCAGACTGAGCGGCGCCACAGTTTTCGGGACTATGTTCCTTGGCGATGGGGGGGGNGGATAGAGGTTGGGAGAGAGAGAGAGAAAGGGCGTGTAAAAATGGAAGAGTTCGAAAATATAGCAGGCGTTGGCCTATGTGCGTTTTGCGAACTCACTCCATTCCGACCCATCCTCCATTATTCCCTTTCCCGAGGAGGGGGAAAAAACGAAAGAGACAAATGTTGTCGCTACCATCCCCAAATCCTGGGCGCCAGAGAGACTGCTGCAGCTCCCGCCCTATCCAGCGGAGGATCAAAAGGAATTAAGTAGCGTCTACCTACTTTGCACAGAGCACTTGAAACACAGATACTTTTAAAATCAAACGCACAAGTCACAACATTACTACAAATGTAATAGCTTCCGAAGCACGCTATTTTATACAAGATTCTGAATCTCGTATCTTATGGTACGTTCACAATATGATCTATTGTTGCAGGTCCAACATTTTTCTGGAAAAAGTTGCTAATTATAACCCTGCGGTCGAGTATTTGTGGCATAATTCTGGTCGTTGCCTTCATCACGCTTACCTTAACAGTCCACGAGCGTGTTCTACTTGGTTGTCATGCCGAGTGTCGTGTTTTCTCGTCACCAGCTTCACGTCACGCGAGAGTTCATATCATTTACGATCTGCGAGGGTCGGCGTGATTTCGCACACGATATAACGGAGCGCCGAATACGTGATATCGCATGTGCGAACACATAGTAATTCTTTGATCACTCGGATGCACTTTGAGTCAAGACGCAAGACACGTTATCTGCATATGTGGCTGTCATAAGTGTCGTTCAAGANGAATGTAACTGAAAAACTTAACGCAATAAGGATTATGCGTATTGAATGTGAAGTGGTCAGTGACTTCTTTGTTAAGACAGTTCACGGTAAAGTGAGAACTTTTGAAATCAATCTCTGGAAAAAAAGCAGTCCATAAACTACTTAAATTCTGCAGTACAACGCCAGCATGCTATTAATGAAAGTGGTTCTAACACGTATCGTTGTTTCGCGAGTCTAACGTTTATGACCACTGAAATCACCGTTTCTAATTTTATATACATAAAAGCACGAGTTTGCGTATTATTAACACACTTGCTTTCCTAAAATGTTAACCATTTTACTTGGATGTCGCTTGAATAAAGTGATACTATCGATGGCAATGTTAATTTTACATATGACAGGATATAAAATGAGAAGAGAAGTAGATTCTTAGCAGGGATTTCAAAAGTACTGAATTAACCGTGAATATCCTATAAATAAATACATCTTAGTTACTCCTTCAGTCTGGCTGAATGCAGTAAAACTAACACAGATGTTTGTTCACGTGAAATATTGTTGAAAGTTCGTATGCACTGCAACAAATTTCCTTCTGCTAAGATACATGTCCACTTATAAGTCAATAAATAAATATACCTTTCGTATTATTAAGATAACACTACAAACAGCATCCACGGACTTATTTCCAATTACTTTACTGCTAAAATTAATTAATTCATCAAAATCGTGTTGAATGTATGAGGATAGAAAAATTAATCTCGTTGTACATCGTGACTGTCGAGATCTTGATTGCGAGAAACTCCTTTAGCCCCTTGTTGCGTCGAGTTACCGTGGGAGAAACTGCGGAAGGGAATGAGGGAGCAAAAAAAAAATAGTTTCTGCGATAGTGCTGCTGTCTGTATGACTTCTCCGGTCCCGGACACACACACACACACGCACGCACGCACACGTACGCGGCTGAACGACTGTTCTCTTCGCAGGCCGGAAGTTGGGGGCGCGAGCGAAGAGCGAACGCGCCGAACGCTCGCCTTCGCTGCTCGAGTATTTGTTCGGCCACGGTTGGCAACGCTCCCTGCGCTGCGCTGCGCTGTTATTTATTTAAATGCCGCGCGCGCCGCGATGCATACATAAGGGTGCGTTCCATAATTCGTTGGGAGGGAGTCGCTGTCAGGCGTTCCCGGCGTCTGCCCGGGAAGAACTCTCCGCAGCTTAAGTAAACTCTCGGTCATAAACAAGCGTTCTGCACGAGAGAGAAACGCGGGGTGGGGTTTGGTATGATCACACAAGTATCTCCTTAAAAATTTCCATGCGCTGAGATGCATACACTAGTTATCAATGTGGACTTTTAAAAGTTTGCTCATCATGGCTATATACAGGCCGCGAATTATGATTTTTTCATCTGAGGGGGGCGGGGAGATTTTTCTTAGCGAACTAGAGTTTGGAGATTTTGAATAAATACAATGATGAAATAAGACTGGATGATAATATGCACTTAATTTGTAAATATGTAAGTTTCTTATAAAGTAATTAATGCATAAGGGAGTGAAATCACTTTCCTTGGCAAGGAAATAATTTTTTATGCATGAGCCAGGGAATTTTTTTTAATGATAATTCCCTGGAATTACTCCCCCCCCCTCCCCCCAACAAATAATTAGTACACTGGTTCTGCGTCTTATAATGGATTCACAATCTTAAAACATATGCACAAAGCATGGGCCATAACAGTAGGACATTCGCAATTGAATATTTACGTACTACTTTAAGCCAATGGAATTTTGCTACAAGTCTGAAGTCAGTTGGCAATGATTTAAAAGAGTTGCCATTTTTTTAATTTTCTTTAAAATGCGGCTAATTTAAAAAAAAATGGTTGNTTCAGTACACTATCAGTGTGATCGAATGTTCAGCGTTGCATGCAAGACTTACCCATGTGATAACTGTGGTGTGGTATATGCAAACAAGTGTAGCTTGAATACTCACAGCAGGAATTGTCCTACAAAAACAGACATTATAATTCTTTTGATCTAATGAAGAATAACTTGACCATGTAACTGTTTTTTTTTTATGTCTGTGAAATGAAGTTAAAGTATACAAAGAACTTCTGTGTTATTCGTTTGTTTTTACCCCTGTTTATATTAAGCTGTTTGGGATAAAGGATAAAGACTAATCTGAGGCACATGTTAATTGAAAATGTTATTCATTTTAGCATCAAATATACATTTTTTTCTGATGGTCGTACGCAGGGCCTTGATGCGTACAAATACCTGCAAGCTGCGATGATATAAGAACTTCAAATATATGTATATACACGCTTAGTATAGACATTGGCATGGATTTTTGTGAAAATTAGAATGTAATTTAGAAAATAAATATGAGAACTTTGTCGAAATAAGTGTTCTGTGATTAAAGGTGGAAAGACTCTACGAGAATTTTATATAAACTGTATTAATTATTGCAAAATACTTCGAACGCAACTAAAAAATATATATATCTACTTTCCTTCTAGTTACCGGCGGTAGGTTTGAATATGTATATACAGGCAGTTGCAGGACCTCGGTAAATGCTCAAATGTTATTCGTTCTCGGCAGGAGGCAGTTTGACAGTAGTCTGGGTGTATGAGTTCTTATCTGCTTGAAGGTGATGCAGGCCTTTGGTGGTGTGAAATCGAGTTCTGAGCATATGTCTATATGCATGGCTTATTCGATTATGCTATCATTAGTTGGTAAAATAGTGTGGCTGTTGTGGCAAGACTTTTTAGTGATAACTGAATGTGTGTCAAGAGTTCACGTACGAGAGGACTGCCCTCCTAACTGCTACAGTATGATTGGTGGGATACACCATTTATTAGAAGCAATAATTTTGGATATGCATTACAATATATTTAAAGGTTGTGTTATATTGTCTTGATGATATGGTTGAAATGTTTTGGTAGGTATTGTGGGTGGTATGTAGTTAGCATTATTGGTAGAAAGTGTCTCATAACATGGTCGTGTCTGTTTTTTTTTTTTGTGTGATTTTTTTTATATGATATAATGATAAGGTTGACAAGTATTTAGTTCTAATTTTGTTTCGCAGGAATGTCTGGTTGGTTTGTTCTAGTAATATGGCCAGAAGGTATTGTCAGATGAAACTATCTGTTTGTATGGTATGTTAGTATTGTTAATCGGAATGATTGGTTGAAATATTTTTGTTCGATGGTTGATATGACTTGCCAGTATGGTTTGTTGATTTGCTGGTATATTGCATGATAAGGGTTTTGCAAATGACTGGTGTGATGTGGTCGGCAAGTGTTGATGGTTAGAATGTTTTCGGCTGGAAAATTTGATTTGCCTATTAATATGACATTTTTAAAACACAGCACAACTTCTGAATTTTAGAAATTATTATTTATGAAAGTAGAGTAGTTGACAGACTGAAACGGCAATAGCATCGAAGTTGATATTACATTCAGTGAGAATCGAGCCAAAGGCAGAGAAAACTGCCTTTGAAATTGAGCGACTGATAATCAGTGCCATAAAACTAAGCAATATGGTGGCTGAATCTCACTGAATTGTTTGCGATTACCACAGAATGTCAAGAATTCGACTGTCATAAGTCACTTGTTCTCAGTTCTTTTGTTAGATTTGCCAGTCGGCAGTAGCTGATCAACTGACTTTCAGTGAATGTTATTTCGCTGATTGGCATCACTGATTCTTGTTTAGTGCACGCCGACTCGCATAATGCTAGAAATACAGTCGTAGTGGACTTGTACTAACATAACTGTCGGGTTAGATACCACATCTTTAGACCTTACACAACATCTACTCAATAAATGTATTACTTCTTATAAACTGTAGGGCATATGATTTAAATTTATTTATACATTATAGTTTTCCAAATATAGATTCAAACGCGATTATAATCTCAGGCTATGTGCCTGGCCTATATTACTTAATGCTTAATGTATCATTTGAGATCATCGCTGACGTTATGATGCAAGGATGTTGTTAAACAAAATCCATATTCTACATTTAGTTATGTGGGGTCTCTTACACTTGACTATTACACTTAAATAACATGATTACAAATGAAAGCGGCAAGATAATTTCTGCAAATTTGTCAGGTAAGTAAGGGTTTTCAATTCTAGATAATGGTACATTATTTGATGACAATACAAAAAATTAGTTAAAACAGAAATATTTAAGTATGACGGGGAAAAGAAAACATGGAGATGGGGTTAAAAATCTGCTCAGATAGTTTCGTTTAATCGGGATTAAGTTACTTTTATGCTAAAGACATATAACAGTGGAATTTTAAACATACTTAAAAAATTATAATCTTAAAGCAGGAAAGGTTGCTCAGTTCATACATAGTTGCACTTAAATGCACTGAATATTCATTATTTTTATGTCTCCAGTGCTTCGGTATGATTGTCAGGAAGTTCTCATGCAACGCTTGTTTTTCGTTTAAACGTGTTCAAAAAATGTGCACAATTTTGGAGGAAAGATAATGAAATGGTTAAAATTCGTCGTGACAGTGAATTTTGGTCTATTACGAGATTTGAATGTTTAAATCGAACCGACTTGCCGAATGTTGGTTTCCTTACTAAATATATCGACTCTCTGTATTTGGTTACAATTTTTTTCAGTCAAACGGTTTTTTTTATTATGGGCGAGACTTTTAGAGTTGTGACTTGTCACAGCTTCCGGACCGTCTCCCCGTTCTCGACGTTCCTAGAAAGTTGCAGCTTCATACGTTGACAAACAACTAANCTTGGCCTCATAATGGCCCTCGCGAGGTATAGGCAGTTCACGGTAAAGTAAGCACTTCTGAGGGCATAGTCTCTTTTTCCGTTTAGCCACATCTTATCCTTTAACCACCTTTTTGAATAAATATTATCGTGCTAGTCATGAACACAGTGTGTATATTCCACCGCGCTCTGAAGTTAACGTCTACGTCTAAAATAACATATATTTATCGACTATTATTCCAAACGAGAAGGCTTTCAAAAAGTGCTCACTTTACCGTGAATGGCCTATACCAAACAGGATGCGTCGAGAGTCCGACTCAAAACTAACTGCAGCGCCTGACCTGAAAATTTATGACTGTCGGAAGGGGGAGGGGGCCTTCCAAGCTATTAATTCGAGCCCTAATTGTTTAGTATAAAAAATTTATTACATTTCAGTTTTATTTTTCCATCTTTATTTTTAAAATGTTCAATATAAAATATGCCACTTTGAACCTGGAAGTAAGACAATGTATTATTTTCACCTTAGTCCCCGCACATGTTTCAGAGTATAATCGTATGTGAGCGAATTGGCATGCTAGTAGCAAACACATTACTGAATTATCAACTAGTTTCGTAAGTAAAAAAGAAAGGTGCTAATGCCTGCAGCTGAGTCAGTGCAGCAACGCAAACCTTAAAAAATTTAATATTATAATTATTTTTAAATTAATATAAATATGATCTGAATAAATCTTCAATTACTATGCTTAGAGGATTTATGCGGCTCTAATAGAAAATGCTTTTATTTCGTGTATGTTTAAGTAAAATTATTTTTGTCTGATAAGTAATTAAATAAATGTGGTCCATTCTAGTTTATAGCATGAATTTCAGTATTCATTGTACTTATATTTCCTTTCAATATAAATTATATGCTTGCCAAATTTTTTCTACCTCAAATTTATTTTCAAACTTTCGGTGTGGTTATTGCAAACAGACGTATATTTTAAAAAATCTTTTAGTTATCTGCATGCACCCCGAGCCAGACGGGAAAATACCAAGGGAAAATAACGAGCACCGCACGAGCCTAAACACGCGACCTGCGAAATGCGAGTCCCCTCGGTAGTCTCAGTTGGCGCAGAGAGCGCTCTCTCGTGCTCTCGCTCTCGCGACCACGTCATTGTGACGTCAGAGAGAACGCTCTCTGGCCGTCTCAATTTGTTGGAGGGAGCGAGAGTGCGCGAAAGAGCAACAGCACAGAGAGAGCACGAAGTTGTGTACTCGCTGGCGCTCTCTCTCGCACTCTGACCGCGCGCCATATTTGTTTCCGTGTTTGAATAAGGTTATAGCAGCTTTCTGAGCCGAAACCTGGTCGCATTTCACCTGTGAGTGAATAATTTCAACTGCTTTAAACAACGAAATAACTTACAAAACACGCATTTATAAAAATATAAATACGGATACCTGACAAAGTCTCGTTTTTTTTTTTTTTTTTTTTTCTTTGCTGCAACATGGCCGTGATATGTAAAACAAAGATAATAGTATTTTACGTGCTAATAATTATTCTGGTAGTGTTATAATTATTTGTAAATTGTTTTGAACACATATATGTTATTTACAATATCTATGATTACGATTTTAGCTTAACATGAATTCTCACCTTTCGGCATCAGCTGTCTGCGTGACGTCATAGAGAAAAGAGAGAGTGGTTGTCTCAATTCCACAGAGCGAGAGCGCGAGAGAGCGCGAAGCAGTGTTCTCGCCAGCTTGTGCGAAATAGTGCTCTCTCGAAAGAGTATTCTTTAAATTAATACACGGCCTTAGTTAAGCTTAGTTTGCACGAGGCGGAAGAATATCCTGGAAGTAGAACTTAAGCAGGGCTTCAGAAACGTGTGAAGCGACCGTGAATGGATTATACTTAGATTCCAGACCCCCCCCCCACCACCTGTTGTTTGTTTTTTGTGGTATCAGAGTGCGTACCTGGAAAGCATATTACTTATTGTATTTTGGCACACACGCCGTTCTATCGACATCTGTACAAAGCGTTAAGCTGGAGCGTTAAAAATATTATTGGCTTTTAATTTAACACTTCGATACGCATAAACTAAGGTGCACCGAGTAACATTTTTAATGCGATTAGCTGCCTAGCTTGGGACCGTTGATAGCCTCAGAAAGAATGAGCCGAGTATGGTTCTTATGGTTTTTAGCTGGTATTACATTTCGATTATATAGGCGGATTGTGTTACAGTTCCTTGTTTACTTCCTGAGCTTCCCACTTATTTACTTAATTTACGTGAACATCAATGAATATAAAAATTAAACGTCAATTCCCAGAGGTGCCTGCAAGTACCGTCTTCACTTCATTCTAGAGACCTAGTGGCAATGCCAGTAAAATGTCTACTCCCAGTGCGAGAGTTTCTGTACTAAGTTTCCACGCAGGATGCAGTTGTTTATCGCTGTTATTTAACTTACGTAAACTTTTTGAAGGGCTTAAATGACATTTACTTAGATATTGAATAATAACATATAATGAAACTGTGTTATAAATGTTGTATAGTTTATCGATGGTTTCCTTGTTATGAGAGTAAGCCATTTTGAATGTTATCTTGCGAATAAAGAGGCGGAATAAAGTGCACGCGAGGAAAATAGATTTTATTCCGAAAAATAACGGGTACGTAAGTACAAATAAACAAAAATAATAATCAAAACATTTTTATGAGTATAAAAACATTTTTTTAAATATGTTATATCTTTTGTTACAGTTTCCTAGGTGTCGACTTGCATGGTATAAAATTTAAAGAATCTCAAGTCTCAGAATTCATTCGATTGCAATCAAATAAAGTAACACAAAAGCACAATGAAACTAAAAGACGAAATTAACATAACGCATGCTTAAAACCAGTTAACAGTAATACAGGTGTCAATAATTTAGAGCGAACATACTTGGTGTCGTAGCTGACTTAACGATATTCCCTGGCTCTGAGATTTTCTTTNATGTCAATAATTTAGAGCGAACATACTTGGTGTCGTAGCTGACTTAACGATATTCCCTGGCTCTGAGATTTTCTTTCTCCCAGGCGACTTCAACGTTGAATTTGTTCCCAAAAAGTATAATTTTGGGGAGAAAACTACTGATTAATTTTATGCACAGTTAACTTACAGCGTTTACAATATTTCCATAAACACAGAGCCGAGCATTGGTGTTAATATACTATACTGAACGTTCCTGTTTTCAATAATAGATGTGTTCTTTAAAGTTTAAAATATAATATTGTTTGGTGAAAGACGGCTTGTAAATAATATTTTTTACTTATTTTTATCACCGAACACGAACATGCGTTCATGTATTTGGGCTCCACTAATATCCTAGATGTTTACTTTGAAAAGAAACACTCTATCTGGGAGACACTTTCATCGCCAGGGCTCTTTTTCACATCACTTAACAACAAAGTGACCAGAGCTGCGGCTATATATTTGACAAATGCTCTCTCCACGTGAGCTTTATAGGGCCTCTCCAAGGAGGAAGCTCTAGCCAGAGAGATTTATTCACTGACGCGTGTGCACCTGGCCCACTCTTGCACCCGGCTCTCCTTATCTTCCCCGCGGTATTTTTCGTGTTCCACAGTTGGCGAACTCTTTCGGCGCCGGGGCGGTGGCGCGCTACCAACCACGTCTTTCAAACTCACGTTCTTATTTACTTCGCCGTCCCGTCTTATTTACGATCACCGAAACTTTTCTTCGTCTCCTTCTCTTTATATCCTGGTCTTGTTCCGGCTCTCTTCTCAGTTTCAGATTTTTTTTTCTTTCTTTTTTTTTTTCATCCGCTTCGCTACGAGCTCCTCTTGGTATTCTGGCGCTATCGTAAAACGCGAGGTTACGTTCGAACTTGGATTTTTCAGCTACTGCACTCGCTACATTAACCCCGCAATCTTTGGAATCAGCAACGTGGGTCGTTCCTTCTTTTACGATATGCCGTGTGCAATCTTCCTTTTGTGCTTTAGCAACGTGCTGGTTAGGAGAAACTCACGCGAAAGCCAGTAATCGAGTACGCGTAACTGCTGAAAAAAGAAAGGAAAAATACTCGCCATCCGATGATTTTCGACAAGAACGCTGTGCCATAGAATTTAATTGTTCTATCACGGAGGGATTTGTGGCTGTGCTACTTTCCGGGAGGCTACAGAAAGAAAGAAAAAATTCGCTTTCAGCAATTCTGTTTTCCTAGGTGAAAGAATTTTTGCCAGCTGGAAATGTAAAAAATCCCTAACCTTATTTTACACTTTCGCCGTACTTATAATCGCTAAGCTGTCCCCTGTAACTTGAAAGACTCGGTTTTTAAGTACGGAATCAGGAAATTAAGTTATTGGCTAATAAATAAAATATCCATTATGGCGGGCATCTCTATATTTTGGGTCTCTCCCACAGTGCAGTGCAGAATCTGAGCTCCGAACAGGCAACCCAAGAAATTAGGGAATCTGCAACAACCCATAGACTGATGATGAGGGGAGGTATAGTCTATTCGCGATTTCGTCGCACTTTTTGAAGCAAACCAATAATGTGTATTCAACGAAGAAAATTTATTGCGATGTTGGTGTTTAGCTTTCTGAAGGAAATCCAATAAATAAAAAGAATGGTGAACTATTGCCTGACAATATTAGAGCAGTAATTGTTAGTCCAACTAACTGTAGAAAAACACATTTTTAATTACTAATTATATTTACAAAAAGAATTTACTGATAACTAATGAGTAGAGATCGGGAAAAATCGCGAGTTCAATGACCTGCAGGCTTGACTCTACAGTCTTATGTACAAATATGCCGACGTCAACTGCACATTGGTTGCTTGCTGTCACAGTGGAAGGCGACGATTGGACGAGCATTCTCCAGGAAGTGTCAAATACGGCGTGGGCCAATGGATACAGTTATATAAACGCATGTGTTTTGAATTCTAGCTTGTCCTAAAATGAATCCGCGAATTCTTCAGGTCTCTTCTAANAAGTTATATAAACGCATGTGTTTTGAATTCTAGCTTGTCCTAAAATGAATCCGCGAATTCTTCAGGTCTCTTCTAATGAGCCTTCTTTCCTCAGCATGGGCGCAATTAATTTTTTAATAAGTTCTTAAAAGCTGAGTTGGTAGGTAGGACTTGACTTCTCATTTATAGCAATGACATTAGAAATTAAACCAGAAACGTATGCAACAGAAGTGAGATAGTTACAAATACAAACATGCCTTACCCGGGACTTGAACCCAGAAAACCTTGTACTATTAATTTATTCTTACTTTTTAATGACAACCAGAGAACATCTATTAACAACCAGGTACAAAAATTTGCACAGAACCATGAAATATAATGTTTTTTATAATTAAACATTGTCAGTAATGACCCTGACTCTTCTGTTACGACACTATAACTAATTATTTCTGTATAAGGGTAGACACAGCCTCTTAATCCACTGTAGTGAGCGGGTCCGGTCGCAAACCATGCGAAGATCACAGCATCCCTAATCTCTCTCCAGCCCGCCATCTCGCGATGGACTCGTCGCCCCCCACCCCCGGCCCCTTCACCATTCATCTCCGACGANACAAAGCGGCTCGCTCGCCCCCGACTGGCAATTGAGCCACGACCCTCCGTCGAATCTGCCGGACTCCCTGCGTTTCTGATTATTATCTCCTGATCCAGGGATGCCACAGCTTCCCAATTCAAGCCCGTCTCTAGTAGACCGCATGACCGGGTGATTCGAAACAACACCGGCGACGCTTAGTGTGCTGTGCGGAGTGGAGTGGAGATATTTGGGTGGCTCTTAACATTGAGGTTTTGAGAGCCGATGAGGGTGAAGTGAGGTGAGTATGGAGCAGCGCTGGAATTAAAGGGTGGGGGAAACGGGAGATCCCCGAGAAAACCCGCCGACTAGCATCATAGTACAACATGGTTCCCACTTACGAAATTCCTGGGGGTGACCCCGCCGAGAATCGAACCCGGTTCGCCTAGGCGGGAGGCGAGTAGTCTTACCACTACACCACCGCGGCCCCGTATGTTGTGCGGGACGGCAAACCAATCATTTTTCAAGAGGGGATCCATGTACGGAAAAACATTGTTGGGCGCTGTGGGGTAAGTTCCATGGCCACCATGGTCACCAGATCTGACACCTCTCGACTATTTTCGTTGGGGTTTTACGAAGGGTATGGTGTACGAGACTCCTGTACCATCAGGCGAGGGACCTTACCACACAAATCCACGCAGAAACCGATTTACTGAGCACACAACCACATGTGCGATGCAATCAAGCAGGGGGTCGACAATTCGTGCCCCCTTCTGTAATTGCCTGCACAACATGTAGGTCTTGTTGTGTTGGGTGTACGTTCCACAATGTGTTGCGAAACCACCACCGTCATCTCACCCGAGGCGTTGTCAAACTTTGACGTCTCACAGCGCCCAAGCCATCATTTTCCGGACATGGGTCGTCTTTTTGCAAAATGATCGGTTTGCCGCCCCGCACAACGTAATAAGCGTTGTCGGTGTTGTTTTTGAATCACTTTGTATATAAACTGTCCCAGAGTTCATGCCCACAGGTCGTGAAGAAATGCCCAGCGCAAAGTATTATCTACAGTTCATGGGAGCAATAATTTTTTGAGTTGAGTAGTTAATCTAGCACTTTTAATAGCTCTACTTAAAATATACTTTTCGGCTCGTTTTCTATCCTTCCATCGTATGTAAAATTTAAAATGCCGTGAACCGTCTCACTTTATTCGTACATCGGTCGAGTGTATAGGTGCAATTTTTAAAAATGTAAGTGTGTTTTTAATATGCTAATTCTTACTCTAATACGCATAAAACAAATGGAAACCAAATTAAATAAATTCAGTTTCCACAAATTTAAACATTACCCTTTTAAATACGACGATAACACACGGGACTACATTTCTGCCAACTTAACTGGGAATATGCCAGTAAATGCATTAAAATGCATGAATTTACAGGCAAGTAATTTTTCCAGATGTTGATTTGAATAATGCAGATTCGCCTGCGAACAAGTTAGACTGCAAATTTGAAAATAAATCTAAAAACTGTTGCTTTGCCGAGCAAGTAGTTCAAAATTTTGAGGAAATAATTGAAAAAATTAGCGTGAAGAGTACTTTTTTTTTTAAATTCTTTATATGCACCACGCGTGTAAAAAATTAAAGCTTAAGAGAGAAGTTGATTTGTTGCTTCACTATACAGTGCGAGGTACCGAAGTAAACATTTTAACAGCTTACTACTCCCAAAAATTCACATAACACTTCTGTATGGTATTACATCAATAAAATTAGTCCCGAGTAGCTTTACAAAAACTATAATTTTTGTTTCAAAAACAATAAAACTCTTAGTTTTCTTTTAAATGAAATCGGTACGAAACACACCATGTGTATAATTTTATTTATCTGCACTCAAGAATTTTTCGTTTTTATTATTTTATCTATTCTATTCCCAGCCTTTTATGAGATATGTAAATTTTAGATATCACATGGANATTTTTCGTTTTTATTATTTTATCTATTCTATTCCCAGCCTTTTATGAGATATGTAAATTTTAGATATCACATGGAATTCGTTAGATTGGTTGCTGAATTAAAAAAAAAAAAAACTTTGCAAATAATTAAAACTGTTTGGAACGATTCCGATGTATTTAAGACAAATATTACCATTTTATTTTCTATCACTTTATTTAAAATTTACTGACTCAATTAAAAAAAAACAGAACAACTTTTCAGGAAGCTCTTTTTTTTCTGTTGTCTAATGATGCCAGAAACAGTTTCTCACGTGGTTTCAGGCAGCTCGTTCTAACGAAGCACACATATATCTTGTTACCCTCGGCATGTCCAATCGTAATGTGGTTACGAGGCCATCCCAGATTCTCCTTAATGTTCCCCTCTTCCGTTTGGCAGAGGCATGACTTCCGGTCCGCCAGTGTTGCAGCCTGAGTCACGCGCAGTGACGCCAACTCAGCATACATTTTATACCAAATATTCAGGAAAAATTCTTTAGAAATATACTTAAAGATGCTTTTCTGAATTACTTAATAAGTTGATCAAAAAGGAAACTATAAGCAGATAGAACGTCTCTCAAGTAAAGTTGCAGAAGTCTAACGAAAGGACTTCTCACACATTACGCTACATATATTGCAAAGTTGGATAACTTGACTAGTAACTAGTCGTGGAAGCACGCAAAGCTACTGTACGGAGCAAACTCGCGTGATTAAAGCGATACAATTGGCAAGTACTCAGAAGTTTCTTATTATTTGATTGACATGTATAAACGTGTTGGTTGATTAAAGTAACTAATGCTAGATCTTAAAATTATGATGTAATAAATCTAGCAATTCCTTGGTTTATGTAATCACTCGCTTATGTTTTGGTATAAAACTCAGACTTATCCAATATCTTTGTACAAGCAGAAACGCAAAAAGTGGTTTGGCTTTAATTTAATAAATGTGCATAATGTTGTTTCGTATGCTATGCGAGCACTCTTACTATTTTAATGTCAATAACATGTGTAAAAACTACTTAAAATTACCATACTTTATGTTTGATACCTGCAAATTAAACTAACGCTTCAGTGGTTTTAATTCATATTGACTACGAAATTAGTATATTGTTGTATATATGCGTGTGTATGTGTTTTATTTAAATAAAAAACAGGGACTTTTGATGTTAACGACAGTATGAAATGCGTTATGTTTTGGCGTTTCAAAATAAATGCAAAAAAAAAAAAACATGTTAAATAATTAATTATAAAAAAATAATTTCAGTACTGGAATACAATTTTTCTTGTGACTATTTTAACGGTTATATAGGAATATTTTAAACAGCGTGTGTGAATGATGCCACTTCAATTTTTTGCCTAGTTTTAAATATTTCCTAATTTTTGTTCAGTCTATATACTTAAAACTCGTCTTATTTTATGTTATCATTTTGTTAAGTGTATTACTGAAACTGAGTTAGATTTTCTGTGTTATAATTACCAATACATTTACTACTCTCCTTGCACCACTGACACTATTACTACTCAATGGCTTTACTGTTAAACACACAGTTTGTTCAATAAAATATTTTAACATTTAGTATATACAGAGCTGCAGAAGTTCTGTGTAGTTAGGTGTTAAATTTATGATAATAGGAAATAAGTTATGATAAAATGTTACACTTAAAATATCAAAGTACTGAAAAGTAATTCCTCTAGTGGGAAAACATGTGCCTTACTACGTCACTGACTGTGCGAATTGTTAGGTGTGAATATTATTTAAGAAAATGATTGTATTTGTGCCAAATCCAGTAGTTTTATAGTTATAAGATTTCAATGTTTCTTGCTGGTACACCTGTTAGTTTTATTCTTATAATAATCTTATTTATAGCCTAATTTAACAAATATTGTGTTTTAAAATGTTTTTATTTTCAACTGTGCCCTGAGGAAAACGAGACGTACACACATAAAAGTCACCTACTGAGTAAAACAGTTTAGTTAAGTTACTTTGAAATTAACACCTAGTTACATTTCATCCGTGAGTAGCGAAAAGTAGTTGAAGTTACTTTACTTTCTTAAATATCTTAACTTAACTGAAGTTATTTTTAAAGTTTCACTTACCCAACACTGGTATAGCCGTTTGTTGTTTTCTAGATCACCTGAGTTTGAAAGTCGATTCATCTTGTTTCAAATTTCTTTCGTCTTCAATCAAATTTTTATTTGAAGTACTTGTGAGGTAATGTTAGAATTGTTTGTAGACATGAGTTATTAGAGACAAAACAATTATGAAGACGACACAACATTTTTTACCAAGATGCACAGTTGTTAAAAATTTTAACGAATTATAATTATTGTATTATATATACACTGGTGGAAAATGAAAAAAAAAAACACCACTAAAGCGATGACGTAGAAACACCATTTGCGCATGGGGCACTGATAGGAGGCAGTACATGCAATGATTAACAGCGCTGTGCTGTGGGCAGAGTAGGAACTGCGTACTAGGCATAACAACCGCTGAGAACAATATAACTGTAGTTGACTCGGTGGGAGAGTAGTCGTTTCAAGCATCGGCCTATGTGTAGTGAGCATTGTAGACACGCCACGACGGCATAGACGAACACACACTTCGTGTAATTAACTGACTTTGAACGAGGTCGTATTGCGGGCCTGAGAGAGGCTGAATGGACCTTCCGGAGAATCGCCCAACGCGTAGCATGCGAAGTGTCTGCTGTGCATCATTGGTGGTGCCGGTGATCCAACGATGGTGCACATGCTCGTCAGCCTGGTTCCGTACGGCAGCGGCATACGGGATCCCGACGCTGGGCCACGATAAAGGGTGCAGCTCCAGGCTTCCTCTCACACCTCTTCACTATGCAGCCCGCCTCGGACGGTGTCGCGAACAACGCAACTGGAGGAATGAATGGCGTGGAGTTGTGTTTAGTGATGAGAGCAGATTCTGCCTTGGCGCCAGTGACGGACGTTCGCGAGTGCGGCGTCGACCAGGAGAGTGGCAACAACCAGAGTGTATAAGGCAGCGACATACAGGACCGACTCCTGGCATCATGGTCTGGCGGGCAATAGCCTAAAACGACCGTACGACTATGGTGTTTGTTGAGAGAACACTACATTCAGAACATCATCCAGCCCATTATGTTGCCGTTCCTACAGCGCCAAGGAGATGTTCTCTTCCAGCAGGACAATGCCCATGCACACACGTCTGGTGTTACCCAACGCGTTCTCGAAGGTGTTCAACTCCCCTGACCAGCACGATCACCCGACCTGTCCCTCCCATTGAACATGTGTGAGACGTGACGGAACGGCGTTTGGTGGGATCTGCAATACCGTCGACAAACCTCCACCAATTGCAACAACAGGTGGAATGTCATCCAACACCTTTATGACAATGACATCCGACACCTTTGTGACTGTTTATATGCACGACTGCAGGACTGTGTCGTAGCTAAAGGCGGCTACACAAGATACTGACATCATTTTTCAAGACACACTGTAGCCTCTTTCCATAGGAGTACGACCATGTGATCATTATCATATATAGTGTACAACCTGTATAATTATTAAATTATTAACCTCCATTCATGTGGGGCCGTTGCGTCCGGATGTTCGTTTTCCATTTCCCACCAGTGTTTTAGGTATATACATGTAATAATTAGGTATTGGTTTTAAAATTGTTCTCACACAACCAATTAAACATCTTGTTAAATAATATTATTATAAAAATTATCTGCTCCTGCAGACATAATAAATAAAGTGATAATTGTTTAAAATTTCGANATTAAATAATATTATTATAAAAATTATCTGCTCCTGCAGACATAATAAATAAAGTGATAATTGTTTAAAATTTCGAAATAATAATATTTATAAAATCACATCATTAACAGTTTTATTTTTAACTAATGTCTCTTGGTAATAAAACTTATACAAACAGCTTGTGTGCTTGGAGACGTGAGTAATGTACGAGCTGGGAAAGATAAGGGAGGAGAAGCAGTCGTGTTATGGCAAAGGAGGGGTTGAGCAGAGGATGAAATACATACGCGTGCCAAGATGTGCCCCACACCAGCCCCTCTCCCCAACCGCCACACTCAGGCAGTGCTCGTGTTAAATGGGACGGAAACTCTTGTAACTCCATCACACTGCACTGAGCTTTGCTTTCCACTTTCTTCTTCTTCTTCTNGTTAAATGGGACGGAAACTCTTGTAACTCCATCACACTGCACTGAGCTTTGCTTTCCACTTTCTTCTTCTTCTTCTCCTCCTCCTCCTCCTCTCTACAACCTCGTCTTACCAAATGCTGGATCCGGCTGTGGAGCNTTTCTTCTTCTTCTTCTCCTCCTCCTCCTCCTCTCTACAACCTCGTCTTACCAAATGCTGGATCCGGCTGTGGAGCGTAGGGTCCATTGGCGAGAAGACGCGGGAATCGTGCTATGGCTCCTACAGTAATTTCTCCGCAATGGTTCCTTGCCAAATGATATAGGTGACGCCTTCCCCAAGGCGCGCGGTATCTCTGCGTCTGGCGACGGTTCCCTTTAGCCCTTAACCCGAGCACGACGCCCGTTGGCTGTGGGTTGATATACGCTCGATCAGGGCTATACACTTCGACCTTACGCGCCAAGCGACCAGACAGACAACTAAGCCCAATATAGCGCACTCGTGTTCACCCAGTGCCCTCCCACATCGTAGTGTTAAAAGTTCGGAAAAAGGGAAAATTTTCTCCACTAGGTAAGCGCTAGTGTTGACACGGTACAAGATTTACTCTATTTTCTAAGTTAAATAAATATGATTATTGCAATAATCATAAATAAAATANTGTTGACACGGTACAAGATTTACTCTATTTTCTAAGTTAAATAAATATGATTATTGCAATAATCATAAATAAAATACAACATAACTTAATAAGTAAGTAAAATTTTCCTCTTTTATCACTCACATAGCTAAAAATTTTAATTAAAAGTTACCCTTTGAAACACTGCGCTCCTAGCGGCGGAAATTTTCCTTATGCCAAACTCTCCCATAATAAATATCGTTTGTTCCTGACCTGAGTAGAATGAACCTTACCTCAACTTAACGGTCACCAGAGAGATCTTCTGGAGGGGCCAGCCGATCTTCTCGTAGAAAAACTTCCTTACGAACTTAAAAGTTATCACATTAAAGAATCTGACACTCATCTGCTCCGACGTACGATTCTGCACGAACAATACCAGGAGAGCACACAGTAATGTGAACAAACACAGAAGATCTTAAAAAATACGCTCTTGTAGATCTGCAAATGTCTGTAACTACAAGAATTACGGCAGTTCAAGGTATAGTGTACTAACATATTTTGCTCTCTAGCTTCTGATACTAGAAGCCGCTCGTCCACACATTATACCTTCGCGCTTTCGCTCCAACAAGTTGTGCATCAGCGAACTTGTTTGTGTGGAACGCCCGGTGGGTATATCTTAAACAGTTCGAAAATAATGGCTAACTATGCTTATAGGATGGATTAAGGCATAATTGGTCTAACCACCCTGATCGACATCAGGGGCGATGTCTACGATATTAATTTGGCAACTAAACAGTTCAGAAATTATTGCTAATTAAGCCTATAAGTTTGAGGGAGTCGGATATAGGCCTACTGTACTTGGTGCAATTAGCAGGGGTGTGTTTAGCGTAGGCTTACTTCGCATAGGTCGTAGAATATGCTTGTAAAAAGGTGGAGTGAAAACATGAAGTAGCATGAGAGGGCGATGAACTAGAACATTTCCGAAACAAGATGGTTGGTGTTGACATGGAATGACAGAGCATGAACTGGAAAATTCTAGAAACAATATGGTGGCATGGAATGACAGAGCATTAACTGGAACATTCTGGAAACAAGGTCATGCTATTTTTAGACTGTGACACATGAAAATTTTGTTAAGGAAACATTTTGCAGGAAATTTTGCAGATTTAGAGAGAAATTCGAGAAATTTTGAGTTTTCCGGGGAAACGGGACATTTGAGGTCATGTTCAAAGGTCATCCAAGATGGCCGTAGTGATGCAATACAAGATGGCGTTCATCAGACTGTCCAACACCCCACACCGCTGTGCAAGATTCCCCATTATCTATCTTACTAGTGTCTTTTTTTTTTTTTGTAAAATNTCTTTTTTTTTTTGTAAAAGTAAAATTTTATTTACATAATATCTATAAATTATAATGTTTCATTTATAATCAATATGAATAAAAGCAGTTAGAAAATAGGTGTGTTGGTATCGCCTATTGAGAAATAGTTGTTATGCAAAATATTTAATCTGAGCGCCCACGAATGCTATGCGTTGTCCCTTTGTGTAATTTTGTAGACTTGATTAAGCTTTGTTTGCACGAGGTCGAGGAATATCCTGGAAGTAGAACTTTAGCAGGGCTTTGGAAAAGTGTGCAGTAACCGCGAGTGGACTGTAACTTACTCGTCGAGCATTCAGTGGTCTCCGCGGTAGTCGAAAATATTCAGGGCATCACGCAGTACTCGGGACAGTTCACAGTTTTGTGGCAAATATTATTAAACAAATGCTTAATTTTACATGTTCTAGTGATTTTTTACCAACTCTTACAACACTTTTGTCCTATTAATATTAGTTTAGAAATGTTGATTGAATTACTATTTCTCCTGGTATGCAGTTCGCAGTTTTAGGGGCAGCCTACTGTTTCCGGGGCGCTCCACTGTTTTCGCGGAAATCTTCTTTCCTTGAGGCTGTTCACTGTTTTCGAGTGTGTTTTTCCTCTTCGGAGCAGTCAACTGTCTTTGAAGCAGTTCACAGTTCTCGGTGCTATCCAATTTCTTCCGGCCCTTTCCACTATATTCGGCGCAGTCTAATGTTTCCGGTGCAGTTGACTGTTTATGGGGCAGTTGACTATTTTCGGGGCAGTTGACTATTTATGTATTGGTAACTACACCAAAGTGGATGGGTTCTCGTGTAGTTATCCTTTTATGTGTCTATTTATTTTGACTTACTGCAGTGTGTATTTCGCTTGTGGTTTTGCTGTTTTCATATTGCCGTAGTTGTGCTGTCCTCATTGTTTCTGTGTAGCTCATTGTCTAACTTGATAGTTATCTCCTGCTCCAAATATGTGCTTATTTGAACCTCCCCGACTCCATTAGACTGGCTCTAACTTTGTGTGGCGCAGGAGTACACTGATAAACTTATTTCAACGGCTGGCACGTCAAAGTTGTCAATATTTCAAGACTACCAATTTTTAATAATTTACTTAATTATAAAAAAAAANATTATGATAATGCTGTTTGCAGTCATAATTACATTTCATTTGTCCGGGTTGTTAATCCTCGCTTGGGCTTAGTTGCCACCCTGTTTTCACCCACCGTTAAAACCCCCTTCCACCAACATCACAATTCGCATTCGCGCGTACAACCAATTTCCACCCTCCGTCCCTCTTTCGCGCGGAACCCACCCCCCTAGTATTACTGTTTAATGTTTTTACTGCGTCGTTTTCAGCCGGAGTCGTCATTAGCCTTTCTCCTCGCACAATGACGTCGATGGCGGGCGGACATTCATCATTTAGCGCCCGCTTGTTTTTCCGACCCTGAATTGCGACGCGCTGTCGGGGCTCGCTTCGCAGCTTCATGTTCATTGCCGTGACGAACGAATGCATGGCGAGTCGGCCCTCCCTTCCCCCACGCTCATATCCCTTACCCCCGCGTCCTTTATGTCGCACAACCCCCAAGATCGTACGCTGATTGGCGAAGTCGTGTATGAAGAGAGCATGATTACGCCCGTCGCGCGACCCACCGTATCCGTGCCGAGGCATCGTAACGGTCTCGCTCTAATTCGCCGACGTTGCTACAAGCATAACTGTAGACATCAGCAATACCAATTAACCATAAAGTGGTCAGAAAATCTCATTTTCTGATTGTGGGTGCCTTTCCTTGGCATGTTCACTATAGCCCACTCGCGATTACTTACAAACTTTTTCTGAATCACTGATAAAGTTCTACTTCCAGGATATTCCTTCGCCTCATGCAAACAAAGCTGAACCAAGTCTAGAAAATTACACCAAAGGGATAGTGCACCGCATTCGTGCGCAACTCACTTTAATAATACTTTCCTTAAGAACTATTTCTTACTAGGCGTTACCAACACTTCTATTTTCTCCCCGTTTTTTCTTCATATTTATTATAAATTAAATATAATAATATACAGTTAACATAATACATAAAGTTCAAATTTTACAAAAAAAATAAGATACATCTATGCTAACAGAAGAATAAAACGCTTGTGATACATAACATATTTAGGAAAGAACCGAACACGTCATACATGGGGTGATTTTTCAAAAGTTTGATTTAAAAAAGTGTTAAGATACCGCAAATAGACTATACGAAATAATACAGTTTTTTTCAACATTGAGATTTTCGGTGTAGTGGGCAATCTTGCAAACGTAATCTGCTAAAACAAAATTCATAAGATTCTGCTCAAGCAATTTCTAAAAGAGTTGAGCAAAATTTTTTATAAAGTCCTGAAATATTCCAGAAATATAATTGACTGAAATTTTTATCTGTAGGTTTTTAAAAACCTAATTATATTATAGATAGATATCTTTGACATTACAATGGGTCGCGTGCCATTTATAGTTCTGTCCTCTTTCTATACACGAGGGTGCTACAAGGAGGCAACAGTAATAGTAAAACGCAAGCACCGCTTCTTGTTGTATTTTTTTTAATAATAAAAATACTGTAGTGATATTTGTTTACCTTGGATTTTAAGCGATTATAGCCATGTTCACATATTTTGGTAACTTTTATGTGTGTATTTATTTTGACTTACTGCAGTGTGTATTTCGCTTGTGGTTTTGCTGTTTTCATATTGCCGTAGTTGTGCTGTCCTCATTGTTTCTGTGTAGCTCATTGTCTAACTTGATAGTTGTCTCCTGCTCCAAATATGTGCTTATTTGAACCTCCCCGACTCCATTAGACTGGCTCTAACTTTGTGTGTTGCGGGAGTACACTGCTAAACTTATTCCAACGGCTGGCACGTCAAAGTTGTCAATATTTCAAGAATACCAATTTTTAATAATTTACTTAATTATAAAAAAAAATATGCCACTCCTAGTCTCTGAGTTAGACCGGGCCTCTTTGCTTCAACAACGCAAGAAACTTCCTCCCGAAAAAAAAATAAGAATAATAATGCCGTTCCTCCTTTTTTTTTTTTTTTTTACGATTTGGGATTATGTACCGTGTTTTACACGGATTAAATAAATAGATGTACCGCTTTTGAAATATTTAATTTACATATATGACTCTTCGTAAATGGAAATCACTATGTGTACGTATCTCTTTGTAATAAAGGAACATGTTTAGTGGTCCTAAAAAGTGTTTTTAAGAGCATGTCACTGATGTATTTGTTATTTTAATATTAAATGCTAAATAAGTTGTGAACTTTTGATATGGTTATAAAATTATTCTAGATGTTCAGTATTACCAGTTTGTTAAATATTTCAGTGTTTAATTCTTGCGACATGGACGCGTCACTAGTGCTATGGTCAACTGCAACCAGGTTGCAAAATGACGGCCATGCCAATCCTAACACTGTATTTATTTAGTATAGGTTTTACGCGGTTACCTGTGCTCTTTATTTTTTTTTTATTCTTCAATAATTCAGAAGTAATTTCTTCAGGTTCTTAGTTTACTACTTCTCAATAGAAGATTATACTTCTTCACACTGGTGAAATGCGTTTTAAACGGAAGATAAAGGATCGGGGGTGGCTCGTATTTGTTCGACTCATCAGTGCGGTACGTCCCTAGAGGTCAGGCGGAAATTACGACCAGCAAACTTACGAGGATATTCCATCTTTCTTCCAGGATAGGGCCATATTTGTTTTATACGCAAAGAGTATACAAATAAAAAAATCTCATTCTCGTCTGGTTTTAAAAATTATTTTATTCAGCGTTTCATTTAAACTACAAGTAAAACATACACTTTTATGCTTATAAAACTTATTTAATCGATACCTTTTGTAAGAAAAAATATTTTTCTTGACTTAAAATTTTTTTTCCCCCTTTAGATAACTGTGAAATCTTAAGTAGAGTACAGCGGAACCCTATGAAACCTCACTTCTAATTGCAATGCCCATAAAAATTCGGTTGAAAAATTGTGTTTTAATTTAATTTTGAAATTGTTTTTAAGAGTACTGCTAAACGTTCAAAATTTTTTTGTTTGTTTTTTAATCATCACGTCTGTAAAAATATGTTCAATCGACAAATTTTACTACAAACCTAAAACACATTAGCTTTAAAAGATAATTTTTTTAATTAGTGTTGAAATCACACGTAGAGTACAATGGAATCTTAAAATAAAAGCGATATAGTTTCCGTAAAACATAGACTTGCGTCTGTTCAGATCGGTCTGCCAGATACTCCCTCGCCATCGCNAAAAGCGATATAGTTTCCGTAAAACATAGACTTGCGTCTGTTCAGATCGGTCTGCCAGATACTCCCTCGCCATCGCCACACGCCTTGAAGTTTTTCGACTCGCTTCATTCGTCATGCTTCCCCAATCGCCAGATATTTGCTCGCACTAGATAATAAGCCTGTAGTCTATTCTCGGTTTCTTCACACTTTTTGAAACCTTTGAAAAATGACACCACGTATGACGTGTTTGGGTGTTTCCTAAATATGTAATGTGTCACAGACGTTTTATACTTGTGTTGACATAAAAAAATACCCCATTTTTGATTAAATTAAGTATTTACTTATATATTTTCTATAAACGGTAATATTTAACTTTTAATTAATATGAATAAAAACAGGGAGAAAATGTGTGTGTTGGTAATGCCTTGTAAAAAATAGTTCGTATGCAAAATTTTATTACACTAAGTGCGCACGAATGCGGTGTGTTGTTGTCCCTTTGGTGTATTTTCTAGACTTAGTCAAGCTTTGTTCGCACTAGGTGGATGAATACAAGAACATCCTGGAAGTAGAACTTTAGCAGGGCTTCAGAAAAGTTGGAAGTAACCGTGAGTGGACTATAGCCCGCCATTACAAAGACCGATGAGCGAGAACGATTCGCCGTATTTGCAACTGAACTTATTAGCCAAGATCACGATTACAGTTGTCGCAAACACAAAGAACATACTCGCCATATCGACTGTACCTAAATAATTGCGCATTCAGTAATTAACTAGCTTACTGTGATTAATGGGCAGTAAGTTAGAAGAAGAGCATGCGTGGAAGCAAGTAGACTTTATAAACGTGACGTTCGTTCCCATACAGAGAAAAATGTTTGTTTCTACCTAGAAAATACTTTTCTCTAAATGGCCAAACAAATAAATACTTAGGTGCTACTATTTCATTATATTTATAGCCAAAAATAAATTGCAAATGCATGGAAACTGATTTTTTTTTAAAAACTGATTTCTTTTCATGTAACAGCTGACATATTTTAGCAAAGGAAAGTCCTCGTAATATTGATTGTCTGAACTGTATATAGTTGTTCGACAAAGTAGTATTAAGTATTTTGTCAATCAACAATTTATTATCATTTACAGGTAACAAGGAAAATAGTATATTAATACTGCACTGAAGGAAGAGTTTCGTTAGTGGTTACAAAAACTATTTGGCTGATGCCTTCTAAGGCGAAATTATGTTGCTGATAAAAAAAAAACAGATTTCTGGTGTACGATAACGTTTAGTGATCTCTAACGTATTTGCTTACTGAAGAGATCTTTATTGCCTGTTGATCAGTAACTTCCGCGTGGTTGAGGACCCAGTAGTTCCTGGTTCGATCCCAAGATGGGGATTCTCACAAAGGAAGTGTAGCCATGGCGTGGTTTGGTTTCCGTTTCCTTTCCATTTCCATTCTGCCACTGCTCCAGCCATGTAGTCTCTTCTCGGTGTCTTCACACTTTCTGAATAGGACTTTTGAAATATCGCACCTTATGTGCCGAGTCTGGTTGTGTCCTAAACACATCGCGCATAAATAGCTTTTTATATTCCACCCACATATTTTNTCGTTTCCTAAACACATCGCGCATAACTACCTTTTTATATTCCACCCACATATTTCTGGTTAAATAAACACTTTCACTTATATTTTGTCTACTAGTGTATGAACTAAGAACAGAGATAAAAATAAATGTTATGTTGGTAGTGGCTGGCAAGAAACAGTTCTCACTTAAAGTAAGTTTTTTTTTTTTTACATTATATGTTTAATGTACGTTTTTAAGTGCCATATTCATGTTTTCAGGAATGTAATGTTCGGAACACATTTCACCATTTTGTTTACAAATAGCTACCGTATTTATTTTTCATTGTTTTCTCAGCGTAAAAAAAACTGTGCGTTTGTTATTGTCTATACGCGGTTTAATCACACTTATTGAATCAAACCTTTGAAAAATCACCCCATGTATGGCGTTTTTGTTTGTTTCCTAAACATGCCATGTATCACAAGCGTTTTACACTTCTGTTAACGTACAAGTTTCTTATTTTTTAATTTAATTATACTGTTAATTATATATCATTTAATTTTAAATTAATATTAATAAAAACAGAGGTAAAACAGGTGTGTTGGTAATGCCTAGTAAGAAATAGTTCTTACGCAGAATATCATTCAAGTGANAAAAAACAGAGGTAAAACAGGTGTGTTGGTAATGCCTAGTAAGAAATAGTTCTTACGCAGAATATCATTCAAGTGAGTGCGCATGAATGCCGTGCGCTGTCCCTTTGGCGTAATTTTCTAGATTTGGTTAGGCTCTGTTTGCGTAAGGCGGAGGAATAATTTGAAAGTAGAACTTAACCAGGGCTTCAGAAAAGTTGGAAGTAACCACGCAATTATCTCTTCCATCCACCCTCCAAGATGACCGGCTCCAAATTAGTGCCAGCCACTTCTCATGGATTTTATTAGCCCTGCTTGGAGGCACGGAATTTATGCAGATTTTCATTCCATCGAGACAGAAACCGTTGCGATCGTGGAGGGACCTGGCCAGCATCAGGTTTAAATTCGTTCGCTACGCAGCGCGGAGACCGTTCACTTCACATTTGTTGACGTGACAACGTCTTAAATTAGGTTGGGCTGGGAGTCACTTATGAAAAAGTGTAACGCTCGGTAACGNCTGAAATAAATCTCGTCGCTGTTAAAAACGTCGGCGATAAGCGAGAGAGCGGCCGCGCGCAGATCGCGTTACTGTCCAATCAAACCGGAGTACCCCCCGAACTGCATTCCGAGAGCAATTTAATTTCGGCTGCCCCAGTACGAGCCAACGCCACAGCCGGCATGCTCGGTGCAAGAGTGGCGTATGCGACAGCGCCGTGCGTTCAAGGGTATAGAACAATCGCCAACATTTCAAAAAATATTACAACCTTTATCCCTTGTGATGTAAAATAATAGTCTGAAAATAGAATGAAAATAGAAGAAAATGGCTTAAAAATGTATTAAAACGAGCTATAGGAATTCATAATTTATAACCTTTCTTTCGTACGAATCTAAAAATTGAACAAAATGTATACGTTAGAATAAAGCTCGAAATAATTTTATTTTGTATTATTATGATCTCATGAAGAATATTTCTTTGAAATTTGTTATACCATGTGGCCGTATTTCAAATTTTAACTTTTAAGATGAAATTTAAAGCCAGAATAGCATGAAGTCTCACTATCCCATCCCCTCACTATTTGTTTCTCATGTGGCCGTACAGTAAGTCATAAGTCATAGCATTTTACAGAATATCGTAATAGGGTAATTTTGTAATTTTTGCCCGTTCTGGAACAAAACTGGCTACCTACTGGGCGCAGTGGGAAGTGAACAATTGAGAATGGAATATGCAGATGACTGTAGAGTCTAGCTTACAGGCTAATGAACTCGGAGAAATTTTTCTGTCGCTGTACCGAAGCGTCAAGAGGTTCCATCTGGCTAGACCAGTTCATTAATGAAGTGTGCTGCACGTCCCTCGTCAACGTTAAGATACAAGCACAGGTGTTTTTGTATCGTATTAGAAACGGATATAGACAACTGAAACTTGCCGTTGGCTGTGGAATGTATTTCAATTGATATTCCTCGGTTGACATCTTTTTGCGCACGTGGAACACTTTTTGAATAAAAGTTTCTACGAATCTCTGCGTACCGTTTGACGTTCTAGCCAAACGGAACCCCTTAACGCTTCGGTACAGCGACAGAAAAATTTCTCCGAGTTCATTAGCCTGTAAACTAGACTCTACAGTCCTCTGCATATTCGATTCTCAATTGTTCACTTCCCGTTGCGCCCAGTAGGTAGCCAGTTTTTTTCCAGAACGGGTAAAAATTACAAAATTACCCTTATTTATATAGTATTGCTTACGATATTGTGTAAAAAGCTATGATTTTGAATTACTGTACGGCCATATGAGAAATAAATAGTGAGGGGATGAGATAATGAGACATCTGTGACACACACACATCGTCAAGAAAAAATAGGTGCATCCACAAGGTAGTGTCGGACTGCAACGTATTCGAAAGGAATTGTATTCGACAGATCGTGGGTTCGGTTCCTTGTCTCGCATTCGATAGNTTTTTTTTTTTTTTTTTTTACATGATATGTTTAGTGTACGTTTTTAAGTGCCATATTCATGTTTTCAGGAATGTAATGCTCGGAACACATTTCACCATTTTGTTTACAAATAGCTACCGTATTTATTTTTCACTGTTTTCTCAGCGTAAAAAAACTGTGCGTTTGTTATTGTCTATACGCGGTTTAATCACACTTATTGAATTAAACATTTGAAAAATCACCCCATGTATGGCGTTTTTGGTTGTTTCCTAAACATGCCATGTATCACAAGCGTTTTACACTTCTGTTAACGTACAAGTCTCTTATTTTTTAATTAAATTATACTGTTAATTATATATCATTTAATTTTAAATTAATATTAACAAAAAACAGAGGTAAAACAGGTGTGTTGGTAATGCCTAGTAAGAAATAGTTCTTACGCAGAATATCATTCAAGTGANAAAAGCGATATAGTTTCCGTAAAACATAGACTTGCGTCTGTTCAGATCGGTCTGCCAGATACTCCCTCGCCATCGCTACACGCCTTGAAGTTTTTCGACTCGCTTCGTTCGTCATGCTTCACCCAATCGCCAGATATTTGCTCGCACTAGATAATAAGCCTGTAGTATATTCTCGGTTTCTTCACACTTTTTGAAACCTTTGAAAAATGACACCACGTACGACGTGTTTGGTTGTTTCCTAAATATGTAATGTGTCGCAGACGTTTTATACTTGTGTTAACATAAAAAAATACCTCATTTTTGATTAAACTAAGTATTTACTTATGTATTTTCTATAAACGGTAATATTTAACTTTTAATTAATATGAATAAAAACAGGGAGAAAATGTGTGTGTTGGTAATACCCAGTAAGAAATAGTTCGTATGCAAAATATTAATAACACTAAGTGCGCACGAATGCGGTGTGTTGTTGTCCCTTTGGTGTATTTTCTAGACTTAGTCAAGCTTTGTTCGCACTAGGCGGATGAATATAAGAACATCCTGGAAGTAGAACTTTAGCAGGGCTTCAGAAAAGTTGGAAGTAACCGTGAGTGGACTACAGTTTGCCATTACAAAGACCGATGAGCGAGAACGATTCACCGTATTTGCAACTGAACTTATTAGCCAAGATCGCGATTACAGTTGTCGCAAACACAAAGAACATACTCGCCATATCGACTGTACCTAAATAATTGCGCATTCAGTAATTAACTAGCTTACTGTGATTAATGGGCAGTAAGTTAGAAGAAGAGCATGCGTGGAAGCAAGTAGACTTTATAAACGTGACGTTCGTTCCCATACAGAAAAAAATGTTTGTTTCTACCTAGAAAATACTTTTCTCTGAATGACCAAACAAATAAATACTTAGGTGCTACTATTTCATTATATTTATAGCCAAAAATAAATTCCAAATGCATGGAAACTGATTTTTTTTTAAAAACTGATTTCTTTTCATGTAACAGCTGACATATTTTAGCAAAGGAAAGTCCTCGTAATATTGATTGTCTGAACTGTATATAGTTGTTCGACAAAGTAGTATTAAGTATTTTGTCAATCAACAATTTATTATCATTTACAGGTAACAAGGAAAATAGTATATTAATACTGCACTGAAGGAAGAGTTTCGTTAGTGGTTACAAAAACTATTTGGCTGATGCCTTCTAAGGCGAAATTATGTTGCTGATAAAAAAAAAACAGATTTCTGGTGTACGATAACGTTTAGTGATCTCTAACGTATTTGCTTACTGAAGAGATCTTTATTGCCTGTTGATCAGTAACTTCCGCGTGGTTGAGGACCCAGTAGTTCCTGGTTCGATCCCAAGATGGGGATTCTCACAAAGGAAGCGTAGCCATGGCGTGGTTTGATTTCCGTTTCCTTTCCATTTCCATTCTGCCACTACTCCAGCCATGTAGTCTCTTCTCGGTGTCTTCACACTTTCTGAATAGGACTTTTGAAATATCGCACCTTATGTGCCGAGTCTGGTTGTGTCCTAAACACATCGCGCATAAATAGCTTTTTATATTCCACCCACATATTTTTGGTTAAATAAACACTTTCACTTATATTTTGTCTACTAGTGTGACGCTCCCCGCGTCCAGGCATTTTTTGGCCGCCAGAACACATGCGCTAGCGAAGCCTGTCGACGGTCTACACCAATAAATATTAAGGGCGGAGAACGTGTCCCGAAATAAAGGATCCCGCGCCCCACAGCTGCAAAGACGGGCCACCCAAGTTTTCTGCACGTGCAGGCGGCATCCGGAGGCAACGGAAGCCACCAGGGCACGAACACAGCTACACTGGGCAGCCGCCCCAAGATACGCCGAGGTCCCACGACCCCGGGCTTCACCGCAATAAAACCC
>NQII01001075.1:219797-250989 GCA_002778355.1 Clitarchus hookeri | reverse complement strand
TTTTTTTTTCGAGAGCTGAAATAAATCTCGTCGCTGTTAAAAACGTCGGCGATAAGCGAGAGAGCGGCCGCGCGCAGATCGCGTTACTGTCCAATCAAACCGGAGTACCCCCCGAACTGCATTCCGAGAGCAATTTAATTTCGGCTGCCCCAGTACGAGCCAACGCCACAGCCTGCGTGCTCGATGCAAGAGTGGCGTATGCGACAGCGCCGTGCGTTCAAGGGTATAGGACAACCGATAAAACATTAAAAAAATATTACAACATTTATCCCTTGTGATGTAAAATAATAGTCCGAAAGTAGAATGAAAATAGAAGAAAATGGCTTAAAAATGTATTAAAACGAGCTATAGGAATTCCTGATTTATAACCTTTCTTTCGTACGAATTTAAAAATTGAACAAAATGTATACGTTATAAGACAGCTCGAAATGATTTTATTTTGTATTATTATGATCTCATGAAGAATATTTCTTGGAAATTGGTTATACCATATGGCCGTATTTAAAATTTTAACTTTTGAGATGAAATTTAAAGCCAGAATAGCACGAAGTCTCTCCATCCCATCCCCTTGCTATTTATTTCTCATGTGGCCGTACAGTAATTCATAAATCATAGCATTTTACATAATATCGTAAGTAATACTATATAAATAAGGGTAATTTTGTAATTTTTGCGCGTTCTGGAACAAAACTGGCTACCTACTGGACGCAGCGGGAAGTGAACAACTGAGAATCGAATATGCAGACGACTGTAGAGTCTAGTTAACAGGTTAATGAACTCGGGGAATTTTTCTGTCGCTGTACCGAAGCGTTAAGAGGTTCCGTCTGGCTAGACCGCCAAATGGTACGCAGAGATTCGTAGAAACTTTTATTCAAAAAGTGTTCCACGTGCGCAAAAATATGTCCACCTAGGAATATCAATTGAAATACATTCCACAGCCAACGGCAAGTTTCAGTTGTCTATACCCGTTTCTAATGTGTATTTTTTGTAAGTGAATAATGTTCGAAACGGGCGTTTTCACAATCATTTAGATACGAAAACACCTGTGCATGTATCTTAAAGTTGACAAGGGACGTGCAGCACGCTTCAGTAATGAACCGGTCCAGCCAGACTGAACCTCTTAACGCTTCGGTACAGCCCCGAGTGAGGAAGCGCAGTAGTAACCACACTGCTGGATTCGCATTTGGGAGGACCATGATTTATAGTCTTCGGTAAAATCATGAGTTTCCGAAAGACACCAGCTATTGTTGATTCCTTCCCCTTTCAAGACCGTCCGAGCTCCTAGCCAAGTCTGTAATGAGTCCGTAGGAGCCGCAGTGGCTGAGTGGTTAGCGTGCTCGCCTCCCACCATGGCGAACCGGGTTCAATCCCCTTCCGGATCACTCCCGGATTTTTGCAAGTGGTAATCGTGCCGGACGATGCCACTGGTTGTCGGATTTTATCGGGGATCTTCCGTTTTCTCCGCCCTTGCATTCCGGCGCTGCTCCATTCTCACCTCATTTCACCCTCATCGGTTCTCAAGACCTGGTTGTTAAGAGTGGCCCAAAATCTCTCAACTCTGTTTTAATGAGCCCGTGCAAAAATTTGTCTGGACAAACAGTATTTGGTGAAATTTATTATTAAATTGAACTTCCCTGTGTTAGCCACAGCTCGCGTTTTCCTCGCCACGGGCGAGGCAAAGTCTGCTGACGCAGCTCGCCAGTTCACTCTCGACACCCCTGCACTCACGCTGTGNGCCCCAGCGACCCCCTTGGTCGGTAGGGAAACCCCATTCGTCACTGCCATAATCGCTCCCCGGCGCGGTCCCGCGCTGCGTCATGCGGAAACCAAACACCCCTGTAGCGTCACTGGGACGCCGAGCACCGGATATACAGGCTTGGCCGCGGACAACCTCGTCATAGTCCATTCAGGGTGGTATTCGTAGTCATATCTCAAGGCCGAGCTTAAGCCAGTCTTGGTCAAGACCATCGTATTTATCAAGACGGTGTTATTTCCCCACCACGTTTCATAGACTACAAACAATACGATCTTCGTGAAGGCGACGTGCTCAAGGCATAGCTTATTTTTTTTTTACTACTTCCGGCTTGGTCAAGGGCGAGCTTAGGGCGTTGTACAAAGGCTCGAATTAAAACGAAACATGACACGAAATAAAAATAAATACGCATTTTTTGTGACCACGACGTAATGCATGCGTGTTATTATATGCAAATTGAAAATTGAAGTATTACAAATTATACATAAGTATTGCGAGTACATAAAAACATGGTTAAAACGAACAAAGTGACGTTAATGTGGTGAAAAATAACGAAATTGCTTTTCTCGCTTAGGAAAATGTTGCGGACGAGTGTAAAAAGAGGTTGTAAAGAAAACTGTATGAATAATGTGATTTGTTTACTCGAGCAGGCCAAAACTAACTCAGCAAACTATCGAGAGCGTCACTTTGAACTGAAATGATCAAAGNCCAAAACTAACTCAGCAAACTATCGAGAGCGTCACTTTGAACTGAAATGATCAAAGCCAAAAACAGGGCAAATACATTTTATATAACCATTTTATTAAAAATTTACCGTGTATAACATACTGATATTTACAAATGTTTTACTTTTATTTCCAATTTAACACACAGTATAGTTGATTATATTTTGTTTCTTGTTACGTACGTATACGTTTAAATTACTATTACATTTGAGAACAAAGAACATTTGCTTCTAAATAAATTATATATTGCGGTTAGCGCTATCTAGTTTGTACTTTGTAATTAGTGGAACTATGCGAAATACGTTAAAAAATTAATGGTATCTGTAGAAACACAGTTCTGTAAAAACTTCCTCAGAGCAGAACAATTTAAATTTTCGTCCAAATGCCTAATTAAATCATTAATCTCAACCTAACATGTGATTTTCTATCTCTATTTTCNCCTAATTAAATCATTAATCTCAACCTAACATGTGATTTTCTATTTCTATTTTCCATAAATATTTGCTAGTTTGACGTATGAATCCATTCAATCAGAGTCCGCCGTTAAAAAAAAAACACCGTCTCAAGTCACCTCTACAGTGGACTTGGCGAAGACGAGCTTATTTGCCGTCTTAAGCAAGGTCTCGATGACTATGAAACGTGGTTCGCAATCGCGATCTCAAGCAGTGACTACGGAACAGAAATATTCAGTCTTAAGACGCACAAAAATAAGACAGTCTTCGTGAAGACCATCTTGTTTGCCTGTGCTTGAGACAAGCTTAAGCGATCTTCATGAAAAGTAAATACGAACTTAAGTCACCAAATAGGATTGTCTTGGCGAAGCTAGTGCTCAAGATATAATTATGAATACCGTCCTCATGGATACTTACAACTTTTCTGAAGCCCTGCTGAAGTTCTACTTCCAGGCTATTCCTCCGCCTCATGCAAACAAAGCTTGACTATGTCTAGAAAATTACGCCAAAGGGACAGCGCATCGCATTCGCGTGCACCCAGTTTAATGATATTTTGCATGAGAACTATTTCTTGTTTCAGTAGGAATTACCAACTTATTTATTTTCTTTCTGTTTTTATTTATATTGATTATACTTAAAATATTATAATTTATAGGTAACATATAAGTCAAAGTGTAATTTAACCAAAAATAAGATACTTTTATTATGTTACCACACGTGTAAAATGCTTGTGATAGAAGAAATATTTAGTAAACAACAAAACACGTCTTAAATGGGGCGATTTTTGAAAGGTTTGATTAAAAAAAATCTGAAGAAACCGCGAATAGACTATATTTAATATTTGTACCACACACTGTTCTACTAATAGACATTATCTGTGACTACTTTTTCCTCAGATAAAATTTTTTTTACGTAGCATGGATTTTGCGAAATGACATGTTTATATAACAAAATTTTACTGTTTTAGAAATTTACAAANTTTTTTTTACGTAGCATGGATTTTGCGAAATGACATGTTTATATAACAAAATTTTACTGTTTTAGAAATTTACAAATAATGAAAACTAACTCACATTCAGGAATGAGATAACTCAAACTGAAATAAGACACTATGAGCTACATCAAGACATATACAGTCGTTCAAGGAAATGTTTTTGTAATTACCAAAAAATGGTTGAAAATAGGGAAATTTTCGCACAATTTTGATTTGTAGCTGCCCCTGATTTTTTTGTAAAATAACGCTTGCTTAGCATGTATTAAAATGAATTACGATAAAACCTTTCAGTTGCCTTTGTTAAATTTTCTGCAAAAAAANACGCTTGCTTAGCATGTATTAAAATGAATTACGATAAAACCTTTCAGTTGCCTTTGTTAAATTTTCTGCAAAAAAAATTAGTTTATTTTACTTGCACACTACAAAAATAGTAAAATTTTGACTTCGACATGTAATTTCGCAAAATCCATGCAATCGAACATAATTTCATCAGTTAAAAGTAGTCACAGATAATGTATACAAGTTAAACAGTATGTAGAACAACAATTACGTGACCAACGTCTATGAAGAGTACATGGTCACAGCATCTTAGGGAGCAATAAGAGCGACGCTAACACTGCGCGCCCAGCGTCTCGTCGCACCTATGCGCAAGGCGTGCAGTGTTTCCCTCGAGGTTATCTACTATGCAAATTATACGTGTAACTTTACTACGCTCGATCAAAACCCACACATTAAGTTACGTCCTTATGACTGTACTTTTCTCGTGCCTGCGCAGACAATCTCTGAAAATACGATTGTTCTTTTGCAATTTTCACGATTTTTTAATTTTTGTTTTTGAATACGCTGCATACGTATGATGAAAGCAAAGTCAAAAGTTGTATGCACTGTATATTACAGCTGCGGATCCAAGGGGGGTTAAGGGACTTGAGCCCCTCACTTGGATTTTGATTTTACCCTGGGTAAAATGAGATTATTCTTGAGACCAAGTACATTGTCAATACTGCAGAACTAATACATATACTAAGCATAAAAAAAGGAGATTTAAAAAATGTGTTTTGAGAGACTGTCCACCGAGTATTCACATTCATATGCGGGCCTATCAGTTAAACTTAATTTTTACTGGTAAGCATGTGGTGTGATCGTAATGTAGATTGCTTCCCCCCCCCCCTCAAAACCCCTCCTTATTGGATCACTATATCCGCCACTGCGTATAGAAGTGGCGAAGCCATTACGGAAATTCTCCACGACTCTACGTTTTGGTAGTTAGTTCTCCGGCTGGACTCGTGGCGTCTCTGCTGTCGCTTCCGCATACTCTTTGTAGGCCATATGAAATTACTTTTTATAGCACTACAGATTTTTAAAATACTAAAGTTATGCCTGATAAAATTAACTGTATGTAGGGACACCCGGTTTTTTGGCTAAAATAATTCCTGTCAAGTTGTGTTTCAAAACATTTTAACTCAACTCCACTTTACCGATTGGTTGGTTTCAACTGCTACGCGTTTTATTTGCTAGCCCGCGAATCACAAGCGTTCAGTACCGGAGTAAACCAATTCTCATCGGCCCAGCCAAACACCACTTTTTCTTCGGACGAAGACACACGGCCAATAACGGAAGAAAAACTGCAGGTGTGGAAGTAGGACATTGAAATCTAGCTTCCGTTGAATTCTTTTCGTAAAAATCAGGTTTCCCTAACTATAATATTCCTTTGCACATTATATTTTGTAAGATATCTCATGACTTTAGATGTTAAAATACGTATGTGCATATCATAGTTTTGTGGGTGATAATTTCTTATCTTATACTTCATCGTCAGACTTATGTGATTATGCGTAGGTAAATGACAGATTACTCACTCTTCGCTCAATATCCATTATTTCGACCGCTGATGTAACTTTCAAATATACAAAAACAATCAAAATATACAAATTCACATAAAACTAGTTTATAATATTTGCCCCCGAGTATTCTAGATTTTATGAAAAAAATTCATGACGGCTTTTGATTTAAAAGATTGTATGTTTTGTTAGAATTGACGTTCCTCACAGCGCCTTAACAACGGCTGGATCTTATATCAGTCAGAGAATTCAAACGGCCCAAGACATAAAGACCCTGATAACTGGGAACGCGAGAAATACGCTTTCTTACAAGCACGGTGAAGAACTGGAAGGGAGTGGTGGGGCTGGACTAACAGATAGCACCAGTGCGCGATATTCTTGAGAATCGAGTTAATCCAATCTCGGCAGAAAGAGTGTGCAGCGATTCTCTCCCCTCGGTCGTATCTCGCAGCGTCGTAGTCATATCTGTNAAAACAATCAAAATATACAAATTCACATAAAACTAGTTTATAATATTTGCCCCCGAGTATTCTAGATTTTATGAAACAAATTCATGACGGCTTTTGATTTAAAATATTGTATGTTTTGATAGAATTGACGTTCCTCACAGCGCCTTAACAACGGCTGGATCTTATATCAGTCAGAGAATTCAAACGGCCCAAGANTCAGTTATGGGCTGCACTGCGCGGAGGAAAGGGGTGGGGTTTACGAAGGGTGGCCGCTGATGCTGAAGGAAGATAATAAAATGTTTTCGGGATGTGACACTCGCTGGCGCGCTCCTCGATCTCGAACGAGATATCTCGATACTGGGATGGAGAACAATGTGAAACGCTACAAGGAAGGGGAAGCTGGTGCACTCGGACACCGCGTTGATGAATTGGAAGTTGCGTTCGTCTGCACGCGTGTGAAAATTACATTACTGGAAAAACAACGACAGCCGTCTGAAATTTCCACAAGTAATGCTTTTATAACAAACGTGCTTAGAAGAGCGCATTACTCATGGGATTATAAGTGGAAGTTTTATTATGTTTGAAGATTGTCTTTTACTCAGTAAAATCAAAATATGTCGGAATTTACACCAGCTTGTGATGGGTATTTTGAGTTCCTGTTCACTTCAATGTAGATGAAGGTCTTACAAACTTTACTATCTTACAGTTAGAAAACAACGCTCATTTTTGTATGTGTGTGTAAATAAATAAGGGAGGGGGTTGATACTATATGTTCAACACACCTTCGTTAATTCCAAAACAAAATATTTTGAATGAATTTACAGAGTTTTATTTGCTACGTATATACGTAATAATAAACATGGCAGAGATGTAATTTTGGTCTTAAATATACATTCAACAATAATTCTTGTGCCCCAGTACTCAATGGAACCGCCTTGTAATGATATTGTGTTTAGTTTAAACGAGTACTTGGAGGCGTAAAAAAAGTAAAGAGGGGGTAAAAGGCACTGGCTACAAGGCCGAAAAAATAAATTATAACGTGTTGTTAGCCTGCAAAAGCGTTTATTTCAACCATTGTACTGTACAATCGTTTTCTGAATGCGTTATTTACATTTAAATCCTGTTTGAATCGACTCAGTCACCCAACGTCTCTTGCGTACAGAAGTGGCGAACCAGTAACAGTCATCCATGAATAAGTTTTATGTTTGAAATTAATGAATAAATGAATTATATAAAATATATTTCTGCATTATTTTTGTTCATACCGTGTGTGAACCGAGGAAATAATAGTATGGGCAGGACCGCAATAAATAAAATAATCAGTAACCCGCTGAATTAGGGTGGAAAACGTGAGAAAAATATCCTTCACGAATAGAAGCTCATTAATATATTTTTGCTCTAGTTCTAACTCCACAGCTTGGAATATCACCCAAATATTACTACATTAAAATTATAACACACCAGCAAACGAAAACGTATTTACTTCATTATAAACGTGCCTATTTAATGGGGCTTCCTTCCTTCTTCCCTTATACTTACGTCACGGTTGACAGGAAACTAGACACAAACGTAACTTCTCATTTCTTACTATTTTAGGTGCGGATGATTCACCTGGTGTATATTTAATTTTTGAAAAATTTACACTTTCCCTCCTCACGCTTTGTGGAGAGAATTGTATTTAATTAAAAATTCAACAATAAAAGTATTTGGCAAATACCATTTTAGATATTCTTTCGCAGATTTCAATGCTGAAGCGGAACCTCAAAAATTAAATACTCACGTTTTTTTTACAGTGAAAGTGGTTCTTTGTATGCGTCATCTNTTAATGCCGAAGCGGAACCTCAAAAATTAAATACTCACGTTTTTTTTACAGTGAAAGTGGTTCTTTGTATGCGTCATCTGTTTTACGCGCAATATTTTAAGTGCACATGTCGGAAGATCTTTATGGGAAGAGGAAGCATAACCCTGACTTAGAATTTCAAATCATTCCAACCCACCCACNGAAAGAGGAAGCATAACCCTGACTTAGAATTTCAAATCATTCCAACCCACCCACTCCGCCTTTCCTCATTCATCATCAGGATGACGCAGTATCATTCTCTTGGATCCGCCGCGGGAGGGCAAAGTGCATAAATACCGTGGCGGGGGTGTTTCAGAAAAAAAAAACTGACAAAAGCTTTACATTCACGAACAGAATATTTTAATACCGTGCTTCCTTTACCGCCGATAAGNGTGAAAGTGGTTCTTTGTATGCGTCATCTGTTTTACGCGCAATATTTTAAGTGCACATGTCGGAAGATCTTTATGGGAAGAGGAAGCATAACCCTGACTTAGAATTTCAAATCATTCCAACCCACCCACTCCGCCTTTCCTCATTCATCATCAGGATGACGCAGTATTATTCTCTTGGATCCGCCGCGGGAGGGCAAAGTGCATAAATACCGTGGCGGGGGTGTTTCAGAAAAAAAAAAACTGACAAAAGCTTTACATTCACGAACAGAATATTTTAATACCGTGCTTCCTTTACCGCCGATAAGNGAAAAAAAAAACTGACAAAAGCTTTACATTCACGAACAGAATATTTTAATACCGTGCTTCCTTTACCGCCGATAAGTAAAGTGAAGCAACGTGTAAAAAATCTTTATCATTTCGATGCGAATTGTGATATGAAAATAAATTTAGGGGAAGTAACAACTGACTCACTTATTAGTGTTCCTCCTTAAAATAATATTTAACGCACCTGTCGATTTACATATTGAAGTATATTTCTTACGTTTGATGTCTATGTGCAGTTTAAGAATAATATTTGGAGCGTACCCTGCGCTCTTTCTCAAAAATCGTACGTCTAAAAGGATAGGCGATTCTTGACCTCGACTTGAATCAAATCCGTGTGATTTAAGTTTTGAAACAATTGCTGACACGTGTATTAGAAGTTCTCATCGGCCTAGAGAAATGGGAAAGTTGCTTCATATACACACGACAACCAATAATGACGCAGAGTCAAGCAAATCTTTAGTTGCACCAACCAAATCTCCATTTGGGGCAACCAGATAAGTACAACAAAATGATTTGGTTTCAACAACAAAATGTTCCATTTCCCCTATACAAACAATTAATTTGATTGTGCCAAACCAACTTTGTTTGATTCATCAAAGCCTTCTACTCAATGTGCACCTATTTAACTGGGTATTTGATTAGTTACATTTCCAGTTTACTACATTTGGTGAAAGCCAATTTAAACTTTTTAAAACTATTTTTTATCTCATGATTTAATAGTAGTTTCTGTCATAAAATTTGGTGAAGTAAGTTTGGTTCTGATTTTATAAACATAAGAAGTTACCCTAAATACTTCATTGATGTCAGTTCTATATTATTTTAATCCATTAAAAGTAACGATCTTTATGAGCAACATGGGCCCATGTCAGTTGCTGGGTAACCTTGACATTCCCAGAAGCATCAAAATAAACTCAACTATAGAGAAGCGTCGTTGGTGAACAGTCCGACGAAATCTGCATTTGGTGAATTTTAATATGTGACCGTGTGGTTTTTCTTGTCCCTCCCGTAATCTATTTATCTCTATTACTAACTTTTTACTCGTTTGACTATTATTTCTCGCTTTTACTATCATAACCTCTCACGAAAAATATAGTGGTAAAATAAGTACGTTACGATGCATTCTCACACTTCTCATTTTTATGTTCAAAACAGATCTCACATGATTACCTACAAATTAGACGTAATTAAAAAAAAGTACCTTTTAACTTCCAGAAAGACACCAGATCTGAGTCCGAGTTCCAAGTTTCATGCGTGACAGATGTGGATTAAATAGAGATATATATTTGGGGAAAATACATAATTTGATATTACAGTGTATTTTATACAGCTTTAAACTGGAGCTGTAACTAATAACTATAATCAGTTTTCTGTTACATTGACTTTAATAAAGCAAAACAGAAACAGGTTAGTTTAGAGGCGATCTGTGTTCAACTAGCCATTGTTTTAGAGTCAATAATTGCAGTAACAGACGCCAGATGCCATTGCAAGTAGTGAACGTGTGGGTACAGACGGAGTAAGCGAATTTAGTAAATCAAAGATGTATTATATATACCGTATTCTATGTATGAGCCGTGGCATGCTTTATTGTCAAAAAGTGAATCCCGGAGGTTACTCGACAATCAAGGTATGAAGAACGACCGACTTTCTAATCAACAGATGGCACAAGTCACTCGGAAAAAAAAAATCCAGTATGATCCGCCTATCTGGATGCACAATGCACGTTTAATGCATTGAAGCAAAGGAGCGTAAGAACAACACGGTCAAGGACGTCTGATAAAGTAGTTACTTCATCGTTTTAGGGGAACTTTTCACCCGCAATTATTGCATTAAATCCAATAATAATTTTATTATGGTTTTATTAACAATAAAAGTTCATTAGTTAAAATCACATTTTAATAGATTAGATGTGCAATAACTTCAGTTTGAAATGCGTTCTCTGAAGTCAGCTATAATTAATGGTTTCATCAAAAACTTGAGAAAAACAATTATAAAGATTACGATGAAATTATCTGTTATGCAATACTGGAGACGGGGAAATAGAAATAACAGAATTGGAAGTAGCAACAAGCTCATTAATAGCAAACGTCTTCCAACATATAATGTCTCTTGAATCTATTTGACTAAGATAATTAAGACTAGTCACGAAGTTAGCCTTGTTGTTACGGGTTGCGAAGTGCGCCCGACACGCTGAAATGGCGTCTTAAAGCGCGGATCGTAAAACTTTGCTGCATTGTTACGGTAAAGATAAGTGTAAACTCTGCGTCCCTTCATCCATTTCAAACATTTTCGCTCTCAAAAAGTTTTACTGCTGGACAAATACCGAGCGTTTATGGCTTCAGTAGATATGTTTTTTCCTCCAAGTGTTTTCCTTTCCATTTCTCAGGCAAATACTGGCGTTGTTTACAAATATGAATATTCTCAAATACTTTACGTAAATTCTTAACGTTCTGTTTGTTATTCTTAATGTATAAAGAATACAAGTTTTATTTATTATTGTGAGAGGACAATAAAGAGCTTGACTCCCTCAAGTACATATTTGTAACGTCCCTTAAGAACTATTCGTAGCCAACCCCCAGATACACGGCCGAGTCATATCAAGACCACTCCTTACATTTGACTTTAGCAGCACTTAGCCAATGATATAAGTCACCTGCCGTGGCTAGGCTAGGTGTTTACGTGAAAAGGGAGATCTAGGCATTCTACAAACACGTCAACAGTTGACATAGGTAAACTGCGCCTTATCAGACGCTAAAAAGGAAATGGCAATAGGATTTCGGGCCAATAGTTGCAGTACATCTGGAACAGTGTAGTTTGTGGACTGTTTGCGTGCTGCTGTGATTGGACGAACGGCGATGAAACTGCGGAACAACACGTGCCTTCGAAGCGAGAGACAAACGTCGGCTGCAAAAACGTGTAGGTCCACCGACGAGCCACTTTTTGAGCAGCTCGCAGTCTGAACGAACCGAGAGGCCACCAAACGTGCGACAAGAACGACAGCACAGAAAAACCTGTTGCGTACGGGGCTCCAAAGCAGATGATTGGCTACTGCACATATGCTAACGGGCACACTGGCATGCGCCGAGTAAAGTTGGTAACGACGGTGGGAAGATAGTTCCGTTTCTTAACGTTGAACTAAAAGTGTTAAGTGGGAATTTTTGAACACCGAAATGATTTAGTTTGCTTTCTTGAATGCACGTTAGTGTAAGGATGAGCAAATTTGTAAAATAGTTACTTTTCTAGAATTTTACACGCTAACGATTCATCGATGTTACGGCTTCAATTTGCATGACAGTGCCTTGGACTCCTAATTGTCACTTTTTTGATCCATTGAAATGACGTTGACTTTTCAGGCGAAAAAAAAAATCCGTAACCATTGTTGGAAGAACACAAGTTGGCGGGGGCAGTGTGTGGTCTGAGGAATGTTTCCTAGAATTTTTTGGGTGAACTCAAATCTCTGGAAGGTAGCCTCAACCCATTTGTTTGCTGGAGATCGTGCACACTCACACATGTTGACTGTCTTCCCCCTGGCGTATAATATCCTGCAGCAGGGCAGTGACATATCAAACGGACAGAAATCTCAGAAAGTGGTTTGAATTAACACGGTCAAGACTTTCAAGTTCTTCCTTGATCCACTAATTTTCCAGACTTGTGCCCACTCGAGCAGCTCGGGACCACCTCCATCGTCATGTTTGCTGTGTGGACCCTCCACCACGTTTTCTTCAGCAGCTGCCGAGTACAATGCAGTCTGCATGAATGCAGATACCCCCGGCAACCTTGCAGCATCTTACTGAATCACTACCCCTCCGTCTAGCTGCTGCCCGTCCTGCACAAGGTGGTTATTACGGATACTAGCTAGTGGTCATATATAACACCAGAACGTTTCTGTAGTTTTTCAACAAAATATTTCTGACGTTTGCACAAATCTTCATGCTGTAGGCTAAAAAAAATAGGGGAAGGAGCAACTCAAAACTCCTTTCTGTGGACCACGATAGTAACATGGTAGTACACCAACCTCTCTCCACAGTGATCTGGGTTCGATTCCTGACGGAACCACAATCAAAATTTCGCTGCTGACGTATGGGTTTTCTTGGAGTAATCCCGTATCCTACTCCCGTATCCCCCACACGTCACATTTTGGGGACGACTGTTGTCTGCAGGTCCTACCCTCGAAAACCCGTAACTTGGTGCGTGTTCCCTATGACTTACGGTGTAATTTTACAGCAAAAATTGATTTAATAAGGGATGCATTGGGACCTGCAAGATTTGCATTATTATTTATCTTCGCGCTAGATTTCACAGTTTTGTACATACCAACGGCTGCTTCATTTGTTCATTGGCTGTTGCGTCAGTAAGAAGCCATGTTTTGACCGTACATGATTCGGTCACACAGTTAATAAGCGTGTATTAATTGGCGCATAGTTACCCATGGCGTGTCAAATGAAATGTGGTCCAATGACAGAAGAAGAGAAAACGTACTCCTGCTTAGGGGAAAACATGTCTCCAACCACGTCTCTAGGAAAGGGCCGCGGTGATGTAGTGGTTAGACTACTCACCTCCCACCAAGGAAAATCGGGTTCGGTTCCCGGCGGGGTCGCACCCGGATTTTCGCACGTGGGAATCGTGCCGGACGATGCCTCTGGTCAGCGGGTTTTCTCGGGGATCTCCCTTTTTCCCAAACCTTGCATTCCGGCGCTGCTTCACCCTCATCAGCTCTCAAGACCTCGATGTTAGGAGCCGCCAAAATCTCTTAACTCACTCACGCCTCTAGGAATTCTTTATGAGCAGTAAAGGGTGCGGGTGGTTGGGCATCCGATGGGAAAGTCTGAATTTGTCGCAATCTCACGATACACCACGCGACTGGCGGAAGCGAAAAGGAGCTCTTCCTTGGATGAAGCTCGATGGAGCGTGACGACGCAGTGATTCAGACCTTCAAGGGATGCCTCGCAACTTGGCGTCCCCTCCGGGCGCTGAATGCAGGACTTCTTCAATAGGATTNAGCCCGGCCAGGGCTGACAGAGATATTAATGCCGCTGCAGCCCGCCGAAGTCAGTGGCGCGCGACGACTGCCACACCCCCGCCAACCAGTACTCCCTACGTCCCATCCTCCCCTAGCCAGACACTACCCTCCTTCAATAACCGGCCCGCTTCTCTCCCGGCGTTTACAAAGCAGCTTGAGTTCTGGCGCGGTCTTGTCGCACCATCGGAACATCTTTCACTTCTGGCGGGTGGAAGTGACCACAGCGGTGATCAAGAGAAGCCGTGGAAAGATATTTACTCTACTTATCAAAATGTTTTGTCTCTCATTACACCCAAAAATAAATCGGAGTGTGGTTGTATCAAGTATATGGTTGTGGTTTTTCTTCTCGCGAATGTGTCTGCGTTAGCGGGTAGTATTTTCTTTGGGGCTTGGGAAGGGAATGAAATGAAAGTAAAGAAATGTATATTTGTCTTTTATGACTTAAATCAACAGATATATAAAAAAAATCAGCGCACTGGCACATCATAGTTGCGAGACATTACTGCCTGACATTACTGCCTGACATTACTGCCTGACATTACTGCGGGCTCCCACCCGCGCCTCGCGCATGCGCGGCGCCAACTCAAGATCATTCACGCATCGTAGTCTTATACTCGATCGAACGAGACCACAATAGTTTCAATCGTGTTGTAAGTCACGAAGTTATGGTGTCGGAATTAATTACCTTGTACATGTTACATCGCCATTTCCGTTTTGGTATCCAATGTGTAGGTCTGATTTCAAAGACGTATTTACATTTAAGAAAAATTGAGTAGTGAACACTTTTTGGATGTAACAATATCTGTGACTTGACAGTTTTTAGTTTTGATTAAATAATATAACAACTCTTAATTTTGCAATTTATTTATAGAAGGTCTACTAAACAAAAACTACCACTGTCCATCTCTTTATGTATCACGATGCTGAAACTTGATGCAAAGAAAATTTACCTTGATAAATTATTGCTTTCTTCACCCTAATACTCAGTAAACGTTACTGTCATCGCGGAAGTTGTAAATTACTGACACTGTGACACTGCGTTGATTAATAGTCAGTTCATTTTCGAAGAAAACTTCAGGAACGGGATATTTGACGTCCCGTCTTGTGTCCATCGGGACAATTCTTTCAGCTCCAAGATACGGGAAATCCGGCACAATACGGGACAGTCGGCAACCCTACCAACAAGACATCTTCCAGGCTCCTCGAGTGGTATTTCGGCTCCTGCCACCTCTGGGTTCGAGCGACCGAGAGTGACACCGGATGCTGCCTCGTGCCACCTGGTGTCCTCGCTGCTGGGGAGGAAGTACAAGTCTTATTGGCTTGGGCCGAGGCGTTATATAGTCTATTTGCGGTTTCTTCACACTTTTTGCAAAAAACCTTTTGAAAATCACCCCATGTATGACGTGCTCGGTTGTATCATAAATATGGCACATATCACAAGCTCTTTATACTTGCGTTAAAATATAAAATAAAATTTATTTTTAATTAAATCGAACTTTTACTTCTATTTTATTTATAAATTATAATATTTAATGTATACGTAATATGAATAAAACATGGAGGAAATAGGTGTGTTGGCAATGCTCAGTAAGAAATAGTTCATACGCAAAATATTATTACATTGAGTGCGCACGAATTCGGCGCGTTGTCCCTTTTGGTGTAATTTTCTAGAATCGGTTAAGTTTTGTTTGCGTGAGGCGGAGGAATATCCTGGAAGTGGAACATTAGCAGGGCTTCAGAAAAGCAGGAAATAACCGTGAATGGACTATACCAAAGCTCGACCACTAGGCTAGGCGTTGAACTACTGAGCGCTCAGGACTTTGAGGCCGTACGCCAGAATTGCAATGTGAAGTAATTCTTTCCAGGCGATGGTAATGAACACTCTGGTGTTAAACCTTCGTGTTATTTGAACATTTGAGTAAGAGCAAGAGGTGATCGGCAGACCCTATCAGAGGTTCTGTCTAGTGACTGAGCCGTTTAGGTAGGACTCGTGCTGGCACTGGTTGAAACTCCGTATGCTGGAGGAGACCTTGAGGATCCCCCACCCATTCAGTGGTCCGTACTCTGAGCGATTACACAGAGCTCCAGTACTGTCCTGGACAGAGAGTGGAGGTGAGGACAGAACCTCAGCCGGACCAAGGTTGCGACTGAATCCTACGGTCTCACTGACGATGTGCGAGGGCACTGGAGATGCACGATAGTACCAACCTTGCGGTTTGTCTCTCGTCAACTGTTGTGTTAGCTGGAGGTGCCTTGCGTATCTCAGTCCTTTGTAGTTGGGCCTTCCACGCGGATTATACTCTCAGCAAAGTTTTCAAATCGAAAATATGTATTTATTTGATTCATGCTAATTTGCTCTACCAGATAATCTGTCAAGAGCCCTTTCCTACCCTGGTTTATTAACATTTATGGTTTGACGTTATAACTTAAAACATAAAATAACATTAACTCATTAGTTATTTTACCTAACATAACCTTTAAATAACGCGGCGTGAAAGGTCTTGGCTGGAGTGAGAGATACTTGTTTTGCAGCTCGGCGACTTGGCGACAGCGCAATGCGGTGATGAACGCAGCGCCGTGCAACCTGCAGACTCGGGCGAAGGAACACGCGAGATGACGGAACACTAGCGCCAGGCTCGCTGACGGCATGAGCGATGGCAGGGGGTGATGCTCACTACCGGACCGCTCATCACCTCCCGGTTGCTTGCCGGGGGAATGGGGATGGGGGAAGGGGAGGAGCGTTTTGTCTGGCGTCGTCGCCGGCGACGTTGAGCGATGCCTGCGTTTCCGCCTCATCGGGCCGCTCGGCTCCTCCCATCAACTTAACCTGCGACTCGGCAGAGAAATGACCGCCTTCCTCCTCTGACTCACCTAACGACGTGTCCTCTCGCGTGGTGCACCCAGCATATTCACAATGGCCGCCTTCCTTTGCTCCGCACTAGCACTTAAAGAACCGATGGTTCATCAGCTACCAGTACAGTTATCAGTTACTACCTGGCTTCACCCCCTTTTGCAGACTATGTAAAATTATGGAAAATTTACATTTTACGAGTTGTGTAATACATTTGGTCGAANACGATTATGGAAAATTTACATTTTACGAGTTGTGTAATACATTTGGTCGAATATTTAAAAATAACCAGAAATTAAATTTGCCTGAAGTAAGGTTTACTTAGCATGTATAACTATTCAAATCAGATATACCCGAGATGAAAATAGATAGGTGTTTAAAATTACCTTAAAAATAGNATAACTATTCAAATCAGATATACCCGAGATGAAAATAGATAGGTGTTTAAAATTACCTTAAAAATAGGTTTTTATAATTTATCCGGGAAAGTTATTGGTAAAAAATACAGTGTAAATTAGCTTTCACACGAAAAAAAAAATGGCATGCTACAAGCTGAAATATTCGCCCGTTGCTGTTAAGGCTCGACTTCGCCACTTTTGCAGAAATTCTTAGTTTACACGTCATAATTTCGGATTCATAGTAATTACTGACAATGTACGGTTATAGAAAATTACGAGTTGTTTAATTTTTTTNCGTCATAATTTCGGATTCATAGTAATTACTGACAATGTACGGTTATAGAAAATTACGAGTTGTTTAATTTTTTTTTGCGTAATTTTAATTGTGTGTTATCTGCATTTTGTAAAAAGTACAGAACATTTTTACATTGTATTAATAAGTTCACGACTTTTACAACAAGCAGTCAGCAGATAACACCCACAATTAAAATTACGCAAAAAAAAAATTAAACAACTCGTAATTTTCTATAACCGTACATTGTCAGTAATTACTATGAATCCGAAATTATGACGTATAAACTAAGAATTTCTGCAAAAGTGGCGAANTATAAACTAAGAATTTATGCAAAAGTGGCAACGTCGAGCCTTAACAGCAACGGGCGAATATTTCAGCTTGTAGCATGCCCATTTTTTTTTCGTGTGAAAGCTAATTTACACTGTATTTTTTACCAATAACTTTCCCGGATAAATGATAAAAACCAATTTTTAAGGTAATTTTAAACACCTATATATTCTCATCTCTGGATTATCTGATTTGAATAGTTATACATGCTGAGTAAACCTTACTTCAGGCAAATTTAATTTCAGGTTATTTTTAAATATTCGACCGTTTTTCCGAAACTTAAAGTCAAAATTGTCATACTTTGTTTGTAAAAGGAAATTTAATTACGGTCAAGTGTAGTTATGTTGGGTACCAAATTTAAGCCCACAGCAGTTGTAAACTAGGAAAATCAGTAATAAATCGTTTAAGTGGCATCTAATATCTAAGCTTCTTTAGTTAAATACTTATAAATTATGTCTTTTTCACCTAACAGTGTGATATTGTTCTCATCCTATTACAGTTACTGCTTGTATTATTTTAGAACGAAATAATTATTGTTAATTCTTAATATATACTATTATTTTAATACTGTATTAATATAAGATATGTTATATGGTTTCTGAATTTTGTTACAACTTGAGAAGAGCCCTACTTAGCAAACACTACTGTAGCAGTTACGTCCCGGAAACCAAGGTACTTTTGCAGCTATACATGACCATGTAGACATCCTAAATTCTTTTTTCCATTTTCAGCTTGTGTTGCAAAGATATTTCTTTGGAATCGGGGGCAACGCAGTCATAATAGGGATGCATGCTTTATCGTCTAGTTTCCATCCACGTTCTGCTGGGTTTGAAAGGTACTGAATTTGGTGAAGGGTTCGTTACAAAACTAAGATTTTGTCATTCACTCGGTTGATATGGTGGAGAAGTGCATCTTGCGTTGGCAGTAGCTGCTTGATGTAGTTAACCTGGTTAAAGAGCTTAACGCTCAGGTCCAAGACAATGGATACAGAAGTCGCCTCGTACTGGTACGGAATAACAACAAACTTCTCAGTTTATTTCGTACATCTCAAGGTTCATTTCATTTTTTAGTCCTATCGGAAAAACATTACATAGGGGTCCTTATACACTTTTCCGGATGACTTTTTGCCAAAACTGCCGTTTTGCTCGTTGTGTCACACCCTTCAAGGCTGTGGAAAGTTAGTAAATACGATCTTACACCACGTGACAATTNGCCGTTTTGCTCGTTGTGTCACACCCTTCAAGGCTGTGGAAAGTTAGTAAATACGATCTTACACCACGTGACAATTCCAAAACAATTTATTGGATTTGTATTTTCCTTCTTGGGTTGCTAATTTCAACCACATATATGTGGTGTTCAATTATGCCACGTCAATAGAATAATTACATGAGTATCATCACAATAAAACACTAGTGATGAATATCTCTCACCAGCTGCATTATTACCACGAAACAACATTCGTGTATCAGTTTAGTCTTGATCTGAGTATAGGTCAGACATGTCACCATGTTTGCTGTGTATTGCTTTGTCAGTTTTTTTTACCACGTTGATACCTGCCAAATGCTGAAGTTTGGAAGTAGGTATTGATTCTGCTCTGCGGCGTGAGGCGCCAGCACATGATGCTAGCCCTCAGTGATAGGGCGTAGGAATACGTCGACACTGTTGTCTATAGGTCCAATTTACTAATAAATTACACTGACTTTGTGTGAGTTCACATAATCGAGTTTTANCCATCACCATATTCAACCTCCCCCGTCTCTGCTGCACGTGTCCGGGGTGCTTGTCGTCGTCCCGGGTCATAAAAACATGTGGCCGCTACTCGTGTGGTCCGCAGCCGGCGTGGCGTCGTCCCTTGGTCCTGGCCTGGAAGTTTATTGTCCCGTTCTGCACGCACGTCGGTTAAAAGCTCTCATGGTTTATTGCGGTACAAGCCCGGGACAGGCGCAGCTGGTGGTGGGATCTCGGTGTCCCTTGGGCAGCTGCAAAATGTAGTTGTGTCCGCGCCCTGGTGCTTTCCGTTGTCTCCGGATGTCGTCTGCACGTGCAGGAACAGTTGCACGTGCCGAAACCTTTGGTAGCGTGCCTTAGCAGCTGCGAGGTTCCTGGCGTCACTCTGCCAGCACATCCACAAACCCTTAATCCTTATTGCGCAGCATGCGGGCGCTCGAAGCGGTCTCGCACACAAGACTGCTTATTTTAATAGGGACGCAGAATGCGTCAATGTATTATAAGAATACTGGTGGCACGTAATTTTTATGGATGTCTGAGAAACTTATTATTACGGAAGATAATACGATTTTATTTGTTTTCTGCGAGGGCCGTGAAATTACTCCACGTAGCAAAGTGGAGTAGACAGGTCTTGAATAATCCTTTGCAAGGGCGCAGTTGATTCAGATTTACATCTTGTCGCATTAGATTATATCGAAGGAGAAATATAACTGTAAAAAATAACATTACTTTCGTCGCATGCTGCTCTATAGTTGGTCACCACATGCTGTGTGAAAGAATCTGCAAATTTCCCAAAAGTTGTTTCCATTTTCTGTCTTCCAATTAATTGGACATCAATCATCATATCTTCTCTGCCACGATGTCCATTTTCAACTGTTATGATTTCGGCTAATAGTTGTGATGGTAGAGATTAGCGATCAAAAATAAATTAACCGTCTGATTTGAAAAGAGAAGGGCAATCAAGTAAATCTCGTTGAAGAAGAAAAACAATATCAACGTCTGGAGATCTTGCAACACAGGCCTATATAAGTAGTCTCTGATTAACCTGTTTTGTGACTGGGCTTGTTCAAGTCTCTTCAAATGACGAGGCATTACCGTGATATATCTGTATGTCTTCTGCTTTATTTTTATAACTTTTGAAAATACTGTTGGATGAGTTTGGATCAAGACGAGTCTCAGAAATTGATTCAGTAATTGTTTTGAGATTTTCTCAACAGCATCACAAGTAATCCTATGGGCTCTGATAGCACGATTGTACACTTTTACTTTCAGTATACTTTAATGCTCTCTGAGTAGAGCCCACAGTCCTTCCAGCAGTCTTCAAGAGCAAAACCAAAAACTGTTTCCCAACTGCTGACAGGTACATCATAACTGAATGGAGTCCACAAAGTCGAATGATTACTCCAATGGCATCTTCGTTATTAGCACGCACCAGTCCATTTGCTTTACAGCAAAGTACCTGGTCAAAGGTTCATAAAAGAGTTCTTTTGGGCCATGTTTTTTTTAATCAGTTGACATATTATTGTTTTCCATGTGGTATCATAATCCGAAGCTGGCACTGGAATTATTATGTAAATCCCAGTCGTCATAAATGATGTGTTATAGGAAGTGAGAACGTGGTTGAAAGAGATCCAACTTGAGGCAGGTATGCTGCCTTCGTTGACAGAGAAGATCCTGCACGTAGTTCACGGCATCTCATACAACGTATGTCATATTTATAGTTTAATTTATATTTACATCACTTTTGCATGATAATGCATGCAAAATTTGTTTCCTGTTAACAAGTTAGCTGGAATAATTGCGATAAAATCATTTGGTATTAGCTTTAAGGATTTTATCTTCACCTATAACATATTTTTTTTACACATTCAGTTTGTTTTTATGGCCCTTGTTTAAAATATGTTTCATGGTTTGAATTAAACGTTGGTTTTTACCAAGAGTTTCTTCTAAGAGATACCCATGTTGTCTGCTGAACTGGATGAACTGTCTAGACACTAATTTTCTGGGGATGACCACACCATGTACGGTGAATTCTTCCGTGCAACCGTAGTTTCAATCTTATGTACAGTTGTAACGTACTGCATCTTGCAGCGTGGAGGACCTTAACCAGCGTTTTAGGTCTAGTTGCATGATGTACCGTCATACCTATACAGAGTGCTTCGGCGTCAGATGTTTTCTCGCCCTCGAGAATCAAACTTAAAAATGTGTAAAGAATATATATGGGACTCATTTCTGCGCATGTGATTGGGATAAATCATTGTATTATTCTAACCAGAAGTCATATTTAAAGCATATCTGATAAAGCAGTACATGGTGTAATATTCGTGCCTCAGAAAACTCTTCCCTCCATTGCAATTTGTAATTTATTCCTTCTTTCTATTGAGAAATCTTGGCATATTTTACAGCTTTATCTACTGGAACAGCTGGAAGTAAAAAGATGACGACTTCTTTCTCTATTACGATTTTTAAATGTGACGTGTTTTTTTTTCTTAACCAACCCGAATTCTGTTAGATGCACGTCCGAGGTAGGGACGGGAACTAAGTGCGTCTCAGGGCTATGCCCCATACGCCTAGAGGGGAGGGAATCCATGCAAGGGGGCATGCATCGTGGCAGAGAAGGATTGGGTAGTCATGGCCGCGATTGGGGCCATGGCTACCTCCCTAGGTGTACCTCCTATAACTAAGAAGAGAAAGGGAAAAACCGGCATAAGCACCGTAAAAAAAACCCTTTCGACAGGAAAGAATTCAAATTATTGCGTGCATTAATAGGAAATTCCACAGGAGACAGTTAGGTAGGAACCATGNTTTCGACAGGAAAGAATTCAAATTATTGCGTGCATTAATAGGAAATTCCACAGGAGACAGTTAGGTAGGAACCATGCACTTTATCACAATAACGTTAAAAAATGTTCCATAGTCTTCACACGTTTTTTTTTTGCAAAGCCAGCATCTAATTCATCAATTATTGTAGATCAAGCATCGCTTACAGGTAGTGTTATTTGGCTCCTTAATGTAATGTTTCCTTGTTTTCTCTCTTATCTTCTCATTCTGTATGGAAGTGTCCTGACANTGTTATTTGGCTCCTTAATGTAATGTTTCCTTGTTTTCTCTCTTATCTTCTCATTCTGTATGGAAGTGTCCTGACATTTGAAATTAAATCACCTGTACCAATGCGGTGTTGTAAAATATCTTTCTTGAACCTGAAAAGTAAATCTTTGGGATGACTTTTTTATTCTAATAGTTTTACTAAAAATGCACTTATTACATACCCACTGGAGGAAAAGTGGATATACGAAAATACGGTGAAATGTCACTGTTTTAGGAATGTGAATATTCTTCCTCTTCTCCTGTTGTGTTTAATTTCTTAGTTAGTCTTTGAATAAAACCTCCCCACTGTCATGACATCATTCAAATTTCGTTGTAGTCTGTTAATTTTTTCACGTAAAGAAGTATCGAATGCAGAAACATACTTCCGGTGGCCGACCGCTTCCTTAAACGTTACAACACTATTTACATGAGTACTTGTTCAGTGTCTGACTTCAAAGATACGTCGTTTTTTTCCCCCTGCGGGAAAGGCTGAATAAGGAGGTGAAATAAACTCATTGGAAATACCGCGAATTGATTAGATGACATATTGGACTTGAAAATCTTGTATACTTGTGCTGCGCCTGAAAATGGATCATATCATATTTGACACGTGCCGGAGATATCTCGGTCAACAGTAGACAAAGTAAATGAAGCCCACGTAATTCCAACAGTAATCAAGACCAGAATAAAGACTAGAGCACCACAGTAGTATAGCTTCTCACCGTCGCAGCAGCAAATAGATAAAATATTTTTTAGTTTTGCAAAAATAGCAATGTACTCTACAACATCGAGTGCTCATCTCTGCAAGCTACTCTGTCGTTATTGGCTGTCTGCAAGAGAATCTGTTTCCCCAGTTGACTGTGTCAGTGCTACAGAGAGATACAAAGTGTAAAAATGCATTATGCAATTCTAGAGGTAAAAAGAAGGTGCGGTACTATAAAAACTTCCTTGCCAATTTTTTGCAAAAAAAANTGCATTATGCAATTCTAGAGGTAAAAAGAAGGTGCGGTACTATAAAAACTTCCTTGCCAATTTTTTGCAAAAAAAAATGCCAACAAACAAATAATAACTGCTAAAAAGACACCATGTATTTTTTCCTGTAAACTTTCTAAACTGTNAAAAAAAATGCCAACAAACAAATAATAACTGCTAAAAAGACACCATGTATTTTTTCCTGTAAACTTTCTAAACTGTAGACCTAATTCAAGTTTTCAACGTATGCATAGTATGGAAATTTTACCTTACATCAGTCTGCAAATATATTACTATACTCAGTTGGAAACTTCACTACATATTTGAATATTTCCTCAATAAATGTAGGAAAGTACTTCCGGGTGGGGAGTGAATGAAGTGGGGAGATTCGGTGGCCCTTAACATCTAGGTCTGGAGAGCCGATGAGGGTGAAGCGAGGTGAGTATGGAGCAGCGCCGGAATGCAAGGGCGGAGAAAATCCGCCCGGCACGATTCCCACATGTGAAAATCAGGGAGCACCCCNCCCCGCCGGGAATCGAACCCGGTTCACATAGGTGGGAAGAGAGTAGTCTGACCACTACACCACCGCAGCCCCGGTACAATGGATTTGTGGTTTGGGGGAAGAGGGGAATTACTATTTGAGCTTTCTTAGTACGTGTATACAGATGTAAAAATTTGCGCAAAATTATTGTAGAGTGTACAGACGATTGGGAAATCAGCATGCAGGCCACTACATTCGCGAAATTTTCCTTGGAATTCATTTTGATGACGTGGTGTGCTGAAGATATAAGGGAATGAAGGACAGAACTGAAAAAAATATCAGAAAATACATTGGGCAATTGACCAAATAAAGGTAGCTCAACACTATAATAGACTAAAATAAACAACGCAGAGTTAAAAGGAAATAAAGAAAGATCAGATTGACTAGTAAGAACTGACGGGAATTATTTGAAAGTTTCTGTTATCACAGCATAATATGTTCCAAAGTTGTCAGGGTATTGTACTTACACCACAATAACATTAGGAAGTCATGCAATGTAAGGGTGTTGTTTAGATTAAGTGCATGTTATAAATTTGTCTGTAAATCGATTATTCTTGCAACAATATTGCCAATTCGTAACTTTGTTGATTAAGTCTTGTTTATCCATCCAATTTATGTTTGTATGTTTTGAGATGTGTAGTGAGATTTCCTGTAAAATAAAGCATAGTAGCTCAAAATATACCGTACGAATAATTGACTAACCAAAACATACACTGTTAGAAAAAATGTTTGTAAAATTACGGAAAATACCGGTTACAAATTATCCAGACATCTGTGTTAAATTAAGGTCTCTCCGATGTTTTCAATAACGTTCTCTCCGTAAATTTCACATAAATATCCGTGAATTCATGAGACGTGTTCACAATCTTGCAAGTTATTATTTTTCTGCTCTTTATAAAAAGGGGTNATAAATATCCGTGAATTCATGAGACGTGTTCACAATCTTGCAAGTTATTATTTTTCTGCTCTTTATAAAAAGGGGTTACAATAAAAACGTTTTTTTACTTTCGTTACGTGGGTGATGCACTGTGTATAAAAATTACTATTAAAAAAATTAAAAAATGTTGTCCGGCAGTGGGGTATAAACTAAGAAATTTTTTTTACTGCCCAACACTTAACCTAAACACCTGTCATGCTTTTATAGAAAATAATGTTGTAAATATGGAATTTATATTGAGCGATGCATGTACCTCTTAGTTTCTAGTCNATAAATATCCGTGAATTCATGAGACGTGTTCACAATCTTGCAAGTTATTATTTTTCTGCTCTTTATAAAAAGGGGTAACAATAAAAACGTTTTTTTACTTTCGTTACGTGGGTGATGCACTGTGTATAAAAATTACTATTAAAAAAATTAAAAAATGTTGTCCGGCAGTGGGGTATAAACTAAGACATTTTTTTTACTGCCCAACACTTAACCTAAACACCTGCCATGCTTTTATAGAAAATAATGTTGTAAATATGGAATTTATATTGAGCGATGCATGTACCTCTTAGTTTCTAGTCNTCATGCTTTTATAGAAAATAATGTTGTAAATATGGAATTTATATTGAGCGATGCATGTACCTCTTAGTTTCTAGTCATGTTATTTTCGTAATTTATTTCACTGTGTATAATAGAGAAATTAAAAACAGTTTAATTATTTTATCATCAAACAATAACTCGAACCACTCACCTACCACACCTTTACACGAAGTATTTCGTAAATATGGATTTTACATGAAAGTGACGAACGCGTCTGTCTTAGTTTCAAGTCGTGTTAGAGCGCTTGTAATAATTGCGGTTTATAAAACGAGGTTACGATTTTTTTTCGTTATGTGAGTGTTTCATTATGTATACAAGAAATTTTGTCTTGTAGTGGAATTTGAACATGAATAAATGAATTGGCACTCCGTGAGTGGTTCGTCACTCGCCTACTACTATTTTACACGAAGTAGTATTGTGGAGGTGGGGTTTTATACTCTTCAGGTATCATCTGCATTGTTCTTGTCACAAAATCGAAGCCATAAGAATACGAAGAGCTTCCGTATTTTATATTTACGGAGCTCATTTCCGTTATTCGTCATTACGAAGTGCCTTTCCGTAAATTAACTCTACATCTCCGTAGAAGTTTCCGTAAATCTACAGAAATTTCTAACAGTGTAGTTGTAAAATGTGCCACTTAAATATATCATAAGTATCATATTATAAATATATTTTTATAATGTTTTTACTTCTTATGTGTTTTATAATTTTTGAAATTTTACAACTTACCAAATTATTTAAACTGCGAGTGTCTTGGCGATTTGAGAATTTTCATTTGAAATGCAAGTATGATGCTAATCTTTGAAAATTATTAATTATGACGATAGCAAATTTCGTCATGTTATGTAAGTGTGAAGGAAGTTACAGTCAAATATTTAACTTGATAATGTCGAGACTGTGCAGAGTCACTGACTACTACAAAATATTTCACAGCACATAAAACTGATAATAGTGGGCTTTAAAATTTTCGCATGTAACTGCATTTATTTGAAGAGTCAATGTGCACGGTGCCAGCAGATTTGTGTGTGTGATGTGTGTGTTGGAGGCGTGTGTGTGTGTGTGTGTGTGTGTGAACCGCTGAGACCTAATAAAAAAACAAAGTTTCAACTTTGTTCAATGAAACCATATGCAAAATAGATTAAATATGCGAGAATATGTGTTGTTTTGGAAGCTATGGTTGGCGAAGTGCCAATGTTCGTTTAGTCATGTACAGGATTTTTTTTTGGATCTGACAAGCACGGTAAAATATATCTATGCTTTTGAAAATAACCATTTTTTTCCTTGCGCGCGTTGAGAAATTGTTTAATTAAATACGGCAGTTGCATGGCTGGTTGTTTAATGTTTTTTTTCTCGACATTCTCATATATTTTTTATTGCAAGGAAAGTTTTTGACCCGACTACTGTCCCGATATTTTAACATTTTAGCGGAATTATTTAATGCATTTAGAAGAGTATGCGGAATGTTTTACAAGTTTGTGTCATTTGTGATTGAATATATTCAAAATACAGTAAGTGTGATAATGTGCCAATTTTTACGTGAATTGCCTAGGAACAAATTTGTATCCTTTGCTATTAGTAACCAGCCACGAATTTGCCGTTCCATGAATTTTATTCTTGATCCTAGCGCACAGAAGTGTTCAATTCACAAACGTGCTCGCTGCATCATTTTCAATTGATTTATATATGCACTGAAATTTCGTATCGAAAAACTTTAGATGTGTGTTTGCGGTCTCGAGTCTTTGCTTGCTGAATTAGCCATTATGCATACTACAGGAAACTTTATGAATTATTACTGTATTTCACACAATGTAACTTCGAAGCATTTGGCAAGCGTGTTCGACAAATATTACCAGTTCGTTTCTCATGTTAAACCAGTGTGTTAACTGTACACTGGCGTACCGAAAGTCGTGGGATACGGATCTAGTATCGTGTTAGGCCCTTCTCTAGCCTGGCGAAGTGCGACAACTCGTCGTGGCATCGATTCCACAAGTCGACGAAACACCTATGATGGAGAGATGTTGACCCACGCCGTCTGGATAGCTACCCACAGTTCCCTGCTATTTGTAGACGCAGGATCGTGGGTGCTAACGGATCTCCCCACCACGTCCCATATAAATGCTCGATGGGGTTCGTGTCGAGCGAACGAGGTGGCCACGGCAGTCGTTGAAACTCTCCAGTATTATCCTAGAACCAGTTGCGGACAACTTGGGCCGATACACGGTGCATTATCCTGCTGGGCTATCACTTCGTTGTTGAGGTGGTGCTTGAAGTACGCGAAGGGTTGCTATGCAATGCTACGACCAGCACATACTCACGCGATATCGGAGCACACCTGATACAGGTCTGAGAACTTCCAAGACGCCACTGTACGGCGGCGCTACCGACCATCGCCTTTACATACTGATATCGTATGACTTTTGGCATGTCAGTGTAACTATTTTATACACAGGATGATTCTAAAATCATGGGACAAACATTGAGGGGTGGTAGAGCTCACAAAAACAAAAAATTATTGTATAGGAATATATGGGCGGAAGTGACGCGCTGAGGCACAAACGCAAAAACATAACACATTAACGAAAACATAAAATGTTCATTAGCAGCATACTTAACGAGCCGTACAGAAAATGTTAAAACAGTTGCTGGAAATGCATCCACCAACAGTCACGCATGCTTGGCGACCTCTACATATGGCGTGATTGGCTGACAATGGCGGCGTGCGTGAAATACCCGGCGTATTTGAATCTGTTCGCCAATCACTCCACCGACGCTACCAAGCTTGCATTGCTGTCGGTGGTAGCAATTTTGAGCAATTATTATAAATACTGCTGTAAAAAGGCATTTCGCGGCGACGTTGTAAATAAACAATGTGTTGCATTTCATGTGTTATTTTTTTGTTTGTGCCTCAACGCGTCACTCCCGCCCATATATTCCTATACAATAATTGTTTGTTTTAGTGAGCTCTACCACCCCTCAATGTTTGTCCCGTGATTTTAGAATGACCCTGTATGCGAGACCCAACTTCATTGGAGTTTATGCTGAAGGGGCGGAGTGCCAAATATGTTTATTGTATTTGGGAGTCATTGAAAAAAATCCTTAATACCAGTCATATAAAACATTTTTTTACAATATTAGTAGTATGAGGAACTTCTGCGCAGTTATTTTTGAATCCGTGAAATTTTATTGGGTTTAGATGTTTACAGGACGCTTAACAAACAACTAGGTTTATAGTGGCCATGCGGTGAAATGAGGTAAATATAGAGCAGTGACCAAATGTTACGCTGGTGTAAACGGGAGGATCCCGAGAAAACCGCAGTTTTCTGCATGCTAAAATTGTGCGTAACCCTCGTCTGGGATCCGAAGTAGAATTGTCATTTTAGTGCGGGGGAGGGGGGGGGGAGAAAATATTCGAAATTAGCGCGAGCTAAGAATAATCCCAACAGCTAAATTAATGACTTCCCCGCTTCATGAATTCCAATATTTAAAAGCTGTTCATGGTAAATTGAGCAATTTTAAAACCTCTGCTGAAAATCGACTTGCATGCACATTGTGTATTCTTCCGCCATACGTAAAATTAACATTGCCATGGACTTGATCACTTTAATCATGCGTCAGTCTAATGAAACTGTGAAATTATTAGAAAAGTAAATATTTTATAAATTTACTAATTCTTAGATGCATTAAAAAACTGAAAGCAAAAGAAATCGTTTCAGCATTCATAAATTTTTACTTAACACTTTTAATTCAAGTTTAACAAATGGAACTACAGCACTTTCTCTCCGTCTTGCCAGTCAGTGTTTCCGTTCAAATATATGCAGGAAGGGGCAGTAAATCAAACGTGCTCGGTTAAGCGTGACCAGTATATAATGAAGTTCGCAGTCTTTCGCAGCCATCTTCTGCAGTATCTCGGCTTACGGAATTCAGCCGCGCCTGTGTCGATGTCGCATAGACATTGACGCGGTTCAAACACTAAAGCTGAGATCGAATATGTTTTGTAAAACATATATACTTAATAATTCTTGACTTCACAGGCTCTGAACAATATTTATACAAAATTTAAAACAGTTAAATTTTGCAAAAGTTTTTTTTAGTGGCAACTCGTGGAAGTTTAAATGGCGATTGTTTTGTTAGTTCTCGCTTGTTTAAGTACACTAGCCGCGAGTACTTAGAGAATGTGCCGTCGGCAGTTGTAACCGCCAGCTGACAGTTGTATTTATTGACCAATTCAGACCCAGTGTGCACAATTGTGTACTTTAGCACGTGCAGGCAATTGATGGTCCTTACTGCACACTTATATGTTTAATGACCAATGATCTTACCTGTGGGTAAATGATTCGCAAACCTTCTTGCTGGTCTAGGCCATAATTGGTTAATATAACTATAGCCGGACATATAGCCTACAAATTATTGCCTTTGGCAACGAACAAGTGTTGTGTAGACTTAAGTACAGCACGCGTCATAAAATGTTTTGTTTGCAACACCTGAGACCGATAATTAAAGTGGTTCTGAAATTGTTAATGTATATGGCAACATGAGGTTGCGCAATGAGCAGTTGTGTAGCCCTCTACCGGTTATCGCTCAGTCGGCGATGGTTTAACTCGACCTTCGGATTGCAGACCGCTCTACCGCTAGTTTCGTGTAGCCAGTCAGTATCGTTATCACTTGTAACGCCATTACCTACGCTCTCTCTGGAATAAAAGGAGAACAACGTAAAAGTAACTATTTACATTGCGGTTTTGATATTCTGGACAAAGAAAATAATAGAATCACGATTGTTTTACCACGACATTACCATGACGCACAGTAAATTTTACAATGTCAAATTTGGAAACATCTTTTGCAATTCATTTTAGAGGTTAATTAAAAAGAACTATAACTTAAATGAACTGTGTACAAACATGTGTTTCGCAATAACGTCGTTGGTTATCGAAGTAGTTTAAACTACGGTAAAATGTATCCGCCCTTATCACTTTTCGTAGTCATGATAATTTTTACGACGTTAGTATTTTGTTGATAGTTGTGAACGACAAATCTCCGACCGCCACCTGCTGACTGCCGAACGCACGGACGCCGGTGTTGGCTCTGAACTCCTGCCTGTAGAGGGAATAAGGTTACCGTGTACTTGCCAGACGTGTGCTAACCAATTCCAGGGTCCTAGCACTAAACGGCTCTTTAGCCAGAACTTGCCAATAGAGCTGCGAAAACCACGCCTCAAACTCTCGGCAAGCACAACCTTTCACGTATGTACGTGCTTTGAAAGTTTATTACAGTTCATGTGAACATGTTTTAATATAGCAAAAATATTCTTAACTACAAAATTTTTTTTTTATAAAACCATGACATTGTAAGGGACAAATTTACGTAAATCAATATTTTTTATAAATCTGACAGTGCCACTGGCAAATCGTGAGCCAATGCAGGGGCATGCGCAGAAAACGAAAATCAGTCAACTCCAGCTTTTTAGTCTGTGCTGTTCACTGCTCGCTCTGGATGAAGGCTGAAAAGTTTCAGTTGTCTGTGGGGATCACGTCGAGTGTCTGGAAATATATGTTTCCTTTCTGCGTTTCCGTCCCACTTCACATGCAGCATGAATTGCGACTGCAGGCGAGGGTTGATTTAACGCAGTGTTGCACAGACGGGTACTGTAGTCGGTGGTGTACGGGTTGGTTGGTATAGGTGGCCGG
>NQII01001075.1:195242-219289 GCA_002778355.1 Clitarchus hookeri | reverse complement strand
AGCGAAATATCGCAGTATCCCCAGGACGAAGAGCGTGGGCGTGGTTTTGTCGAAGTGAAGGGGTGGATTCAGCACTCCGGATTTTAGACAACCCCGTGCGATGAAGAGCCGCACAAGAAGTTGCCAGATATTCCTTAAGGGTGTCGGACCCCGAAAAATTAATAATTTTAAATTTGTGCCTAACACTGTTGAACTCATACTCATTGTATGCGATGACATTTTCTTCGAATAAAAAAGTTTTGCAATTTATATTTTTTGAATAATTTGACGTCAAATAAAAAAATTCTTCTGATTTGTTGCAGCTATAGTAACAAATACCAAGTTGTACAGTTGAAAAAATTTACAAAGTAAATCAATTCCACGGGCTAACGAGTGACAAATATGTAATCACCAAATAACAGCCATATAAATGAAAACAATTTTAATACATAACATTTTTGCATATTTTTTACATTTAAAAAATATGAACTGTTATTTTGTTATTACATATATGTCAAGCAGTAGAACACGGCATTAGTTTATGTTGTAGATTTTTTCATCTGTACAACTTAGTATTTGTTATTACGGCTGCAGCAGAACAAAATAATTTTGAATTTTACATCAAATTATTCAAAACATATCAATTTTTTTTATTCTAGGTAAATGCCTCATATAATGCGTACGAGTTGAACAATGTTTGGTAAAATTATAAAATAATAAATTTTTTGGGGTTCGACACCCTTAAGTTTCGGCTGCACCTCTTGCAGAAATTATTCGTTTTCGCGCCATAATTTCGGATTCAGAGTAATTACCGACAATGTACGATTATAGAAAATTCAAATTTAACGAGTTGTTTAATATTTCTGTGCTAAACTTTCTTTATGTGGTATCTGCTAGTTATAAAATGCCAGGATTATATATATATATTTTTTCAGAAGTTTCTGACATTTTGCAAGCAGGAAATAACACACAGTGAAAATTAGATACAAAAGTACTAAACAAATAGTAAATTGCAAAATTTCTATAATCAAAAATTTCCAATAATACCTCCGAAACTGAAATTATGACACGAAAACGGAGAATTTCTGCATAATAGGCAAAGCTGAGCCTTAAGGGAACGGCATGAAAAATTATTTAAGAAAACTCAGCATTAGCCCCTGAACATTTCCTCTGTGATTCTCAAATATTTTAACTTTAGACTCCTTTTTTTTGTTGTTGTTCATATAGTAAATTTACCCTTCTGTATAAAAATATGTAAACGTGTCTTCAAGCACACTCACTGATATAGTTCCTCACACACAGCAAAACGTATCTGAAAAAAATATGAATAAGTTTTTTAACAATGTAAATGTAATTTGTTAGTTAATTAATTGGATTTAAATAAACCTAACTGGCCTTCCATTAATATTTCACAATCCCTTTAGCAACTCTTCTCCTCTCCTTTCAAGTGTCACGTCATACAATTCGAGAATCACTCATTTATGGAATACAAGGGCGAAATATGTATCTAGAGGTGTCAAATTTAACTTATGTTATGTAACATATATTCGAAATTAAGAAAAATGCTGAAAGGATTATACTCACCATATTTACAGTTTGTCTGTGCAGTAACAATAAAAAGAAGGGAGGAAAATACGAATTGTGACTTTGCAGTTCAATTCATCATCTTCTGCCCTGTGTAATAAAACCTAACTGTGGGATATCTAGAGTATAATAAACTTTTCCAGATGTAATGACACGGTCTCATAAAGGAATGCATTATGCTGCTTTTTGAACGACTTTTGACATTTTACAAGGTCTGTGTTCTGCGGGTAGATAATGAATAAAGATAGAAATTAAAGAAAATCTAACGCTCTTGCTTTATATTTTTTAATATAAGGCGCATCCGTCTACAGATTTTTCATTCATCGTTGGTTAACGTCTGCGAGGAAATCTGTAGCATTTTATGATTTTATCAAAACAACTGAAAATTCCTTTTTTTTTTCTAATACCAAAGTCCATGATTATTTCGGAAATAGCAGGTAAACCGCTTCTAAAATACACAAACAATGTTTCATTAAAGTAAAATAAAATGTGGTATCTTATAATATATATTGGTATGAAATATTTTGTCTGTAGCGTCCTCATATTGCTAAAACCGTGGATTTCTCCTTGGTACACAACAAGAAGCTGTGACCTTACCTATAAGCAGTCCTGCGTTCTGTGAGTTTCAGAGATAGTCCTTGAGTGCTCGTTGTACCTGTGATCTAAGACAACAGAATATAAAAAACCAATATTAATTACCATGAAGATAGATTTACATTATGAAGACTTGTTGAAGTCAACAAACCAGCTGCTGTGCCTAACTATTGCTCTATATAAATGTAAATTAACTTAATTTTTGTGTTAAAAATCACCCTAGTTGTAAATGAAGAATAACTTCTATTGTCATGTTTTTAGGAACACACGAAAAATAATTTTTTGCAACCTTTTGGAAAACTTTATTATAATTTTTCCAATTTCTTATCATGGAAATAAGTATTTTTGAAATATATCTGTAATACACTTAATTTTCTCCGATGCACATGCATCATAAAAATTCATATTTAAAATCCTTACTAATATTACTAGTATTAACGGCTGTAAATTTTCTTTGGTGGTATTGTGGACCATTTTTATAGTCTTGCGTAATTATTACAATATTAAAAAAAAAACTAGCTTTTTATACTTTTCCAATGATTATTCACACGAATATTTTTCGTTGCGTTTATGGAAAATTGCTCTCTCTTTAGACAGGGAATGTTAATATAGTTTCCCAACCAACACTATTAAAAGATCAGTCTAATAATATCATTGATAACCTAATTTATCACAGCATATTATTATACCGTTTTCAAAACGACAACCGTTTAAAATAAGTATACATTTATGTTTCTTTGTACTGTGCATGAGTGTAAATAAGCCTTTTAATTATCTCGGAAGTTATTTGCGTAGTTTCATTTTTCTGGGCAATTTTCCATCACCTACAGTGGAAACTGGATATTATATTATCACAGGATGGAATTATTTCTCTTAATTCTACGAAAATCAGTTTATTTAATACAGTAATTCCAGTAATATCAAACGTTACAGTAACATGAACACGGCCTAGTATACAAAATAATAATCTGAGTATATTTAATGTCAAAGATTGTATGCAAGTATGTATGTATGTTTGTTCTTTATACATTATTACACCGTTAGACGGATCTGAACCAAATTTAGCAGGGATAACTGTCACTGTCTAATTTAAAGTCATGTGTAGACCAAAATAGGCTCTATTCTCTCTCCCTTATTGGGCCCAAGGCCCCCCCAATTAATTGTTTTCAACTAATATAGGCTAATGATAGCCGGGTAACGTCAGGTAGGTGAGCTGGTTTTATAGTAGTCAATCTAAGATGAATAGTTAAGACTCATTTTAAACTTATTGATACAGCTTTAATACCCGTTCCGTCTCTATATTTACGCGATCTTTCTCACCTGCGTTGACTAAGAAGGTGTAATGCGTATGGCGGGACATCCCTAGGACGAGTTCTTAAAAGTGGGGTCCGTAGGGACACGTGGACCCTCTGAGGTATGATACGGAGTGCGGTACTTCAATGGAGCAGCGCCGGAATAGAAGGGCAAGGAAAACGGGAGTTCCCAGCCCACCATCGACAACGTCCGCCATGTCACCCACATACGAAAATCCGGAGCAGGCCCGCCGGGTGTCGAACTCGGATTGCCGTTGTAGGAGGCCGGTGAGCTAACTACTCTGTCACTGGGACCATTTTATAATATGGAAATTAAGAGTATTTATTTTTTGGCATGTAGAATTATACAAGATACGGTGGACCAGGATTTTTAATGGTTTACTCTCCTATATAACGTTCACGGTTAACTGAGCACTTTTTTAAATCAGCCTTTGAAAAATGCCTGCCTATACCTGCATGTGTTTTAACGGGCATACAGACTGGCATGCATCCAAAATAGATGTTGACGACGGAGAGAAAGTAGGTCCATTTCTTAATGTCGAATTAAAAGTGTTGTACGAACATCTGAGAGTACTAAAATTATTTCTTGTTCTTTCTTGTTTATAATGCATAAAAGTGGGAGAATAAGTCAATTTATTAAAAATATTAACTTTTTTTAATGATTCCATAGTTCTACTTCTCCGCCGCACGAATAAGGTGATCAGGCCCATGGTAATGTTAATTTTACATATGGCGGAATAATACACAATGTGTATACAAGTAGGTCTTAAGCAGGGCTTTTAAAATAGCTCAGTTTAACGTGAACAGCCTTTAGAGAGATTGACTTCATCGCGTCTTACAGAGCGTCTCCACTTTTTTTTCGTTCACCGTGTCCTCTTAGTGTAGTACGCAGTAGCCAATTGGCCACAATGCTCGTGCCCAGAGCCCCTCGCACCAATCAGCGAATAGGTACGCCCACATCACAGGAACCGCCTCACCGTGTCGCCTCGGTGTACTTTATCTACTCTGCGGCAACAGTACAGGCATTTTTACGAATCGACAGAAGCATTTTTATTAACGTATCTCATTTATACATTTACAAGAGTACAAGTTGTATGCAACCTGAAAAAAGTACCGACATTAACATTCGAATTCATTAAATCCCTCATAGCGTCTTACGTCTTAGAAATTCGGCCAAAATTTCCACTACTGGTAGTTAAAAACCCTGCTTAGATTCCTACTTATCCGGGAGGTTTTAAAAGGGTAGGGGAGGGGACGAGAGTGAGGGTAGCTTTTGACTTACAATATGGTTAGGTCCTTTTCCAAGTGGTTCCGAATTACTATGTAACCAGTATTAAAAAATTACCAACGATAGGGGGCCACGGTAGCTGGGCGGTTAGATTGCTCGCCTCCCATCAAGGCGAACCGGGTTCAATCTCCGGTGGGGTCACTCCTGGATTTCCGCAAGTGAGAATCGTATCGGACAATGACACTGGTCGGCAGGCTTTCTCGGGGATCTCCCGCTTCCCCCGCCCTTGCATTCCAGCGCCGCTTCATTCTCGCCTCATTTCACCTTCATCGGCTCTCAAGACTTCGCTATTAAGAGCCGCCTATACCTCTCAACTTAACTCAAAAGGATATTTTTTTATAACAAGGAAAGGATGGCAAATCAAATTAATTACTCTTGCTACAGTTAAAAAAAAGCTAATTTATAAGACAACGCACACAAGTAAATTTTACACAAGAAAAAAAGAAGTGCTGCCAAAAGTTTCGACATCTAGGCACCAACATTTTTTTTTACTCCATACCTTATCACGCTCTGTGGATTAAATTTTAATTTATTACAAGCTTGTAAAAATTTATAAGCAACTCAGCCCTGGCTACCTAGCGGCATGGAAGCAATGGGAAAGAATTAGGGAGTTGTGTCATTGTTGCCCCAAGGCGAGCAACGGTGCAGGCGCCAGCGGGACCGAATAGCACGAAGCGGGCGCCGCCGCGCGGAGAACTGATACACGCCCGGCCCCGGTCAATAGCTCGGCCCTGCCCCTGCCGCGTCCCGGGATTTGCAACCCGCACTCCACCCACTTGTCCCCGGGCGAGATGCGCGGGTCGCATACCCGCCAGCTCTCTAGGGGCAAACTGCTCGTACCGTGCTGTTTAGAGGAAAACTTGTTAATACTTTTCCAGGTTTCATACTCAATTAATTACGTAGTATAGGGTATCGGATACCAAAAAAATTATATTTGTACCAGTGTTCAACATGTATACTCACTTTACGGTTGCTTCCAACTTTTCTGGAAGAAGCCCTGCTAAAGTTCAACCTCCAAGATATTCCTCCGCCTAATGCAAACAAAACTTAGAAAGTTACACCAGAGACCTACCGCTCTGCATTGGTGCGCACTCAGTGTAATAATATTTTGCACTCAAGAACTATTTCTTACTAGGCATATTTTCTCTCTGTATTTAATCATATAGTTATAATTAATTTTTTTTATTATTTATAGATAAAATGTAAATAAATGTTCTATTTACCCAAAAATAAGATACTTTTATGCTAACGCAAGTATAAAATACTTGTGATGCAAGGCATATTTGGGAATCAACTAAACACGGCATACATGGGATGTTTTAAAGATTCTATTCAAAAAGTGTTAGGAAACCGCGAATATACTACACGCATTGTATGAAATGCCAGTTTACTCGAATATAAAGTGTTTACATTTAATGTTTTTTGAATAATTTGATGCGAAATTCAAAATTTTCTTGTTTTGCTGCAGCCATAGTATTAAATGCTAACTAAGTTGTACAAATGAAAACATTTACACAGTAAACTAATGTTGTGGGCTACCATATGACACACACGCAATTACCAACTAACAGACCATACATATGAAAAAAAATGTTAAATACAAACAAATGTTTGCCTTTTTGAAAATTTATATTTTAAATATACGAACTCTTATTTGGTGGGTACATAAATGTCAAACAGTAGCCTACGAAATTAATTTTACGCTGTAATTTTTTTTATTTGTACTTCGAAAATTTATATTTTAAATGCACGAACTCTTATTTGGCAGGTACGTAAATGTCAAACAGTAGCCCACGAAATTAATTTTACGTTGTAAATTTTTTTATTTGTACAAATTAGTTGGCATTTATCATTATGACTGCGGAAAAACACAAAAAATTTGGATTTTAAATAAAATTGTTTAATAAATATATACAGTATAAAAATAATCTTCGAGGAAAATGTCACATACAACGCGTACAAGCTGAACATTGTTTGGTACAATTATAAAATAATTAATTTTTTGTTATCAAACTCCTTTAAGGTAAAAAGGAAAATGATATACTTATCTTTATGGCGTTTCGTGGACATACGTAAAAATATGAGTTTTTTTTTTGGCTTTTACATACAAAACCACAAATTTATTGTTTTTGTTACGTATAAACGAAGTAAATTCATCAACAAATATAAAATTGAAGAACAGAATATAAAAGAAATGTAGTGTTTTAATTCTAAGATACTCCTAGATAACTTGAAAAAAAAAAAAAAAAAATGTTACAGACAGATTAAGAATATGACATTTTATTTTCGTCAACAATAAAAAAAAATTGAAGAGAAAAAAAAATTTCGTGTGTACGATTACGTGTATATTTTGAGATAGCTCGTGAATTTTTCCCAGTGTAAATTATCTCGTAACTGGGAGTGAATTAATTTTTATTGTAAGTATAATCGTGATACTGATTCAGATTTGTGGCATTGCAGAAATTAAGGAATGTCGATTTAAAAATTATTTGTTACGTCTGCAAACTGAACGACAACACTTAGGTTACAGGTGTGCAACCGCCCATCCGCGGGCGGAGATACGGGCGGTAATTATAACTGTTGATGACTCACGGCTGCAGAGTTTGCTGCATACTCTTACTTCACATACCACAGAACAGCCTGCATTAAGCTTTGTCCTTAAGGCGCCCGTCTACCTGGAACTTTTTCCCACGTTTAGGCCGAGAAGCGCGGGAGCGATAAGGGCGACACTGCCACGCGCATTAAGTACGCCATCGCCGCTATGCGCAAGGCTCTGAACTGGCGTGCAGTGTTCTCGTCGTGCTGCGTGTACCTATGGGACTTTCAGCGGTGACCATATTATTTTATTAGTGGGAAGTCTTTAGGAAGGTTCAGTGCAGGCGCCTATAGTAGTTTTGTATGTATCTGATGCGTGCATTTTGAGCTACAGCGCCTTGGAAAGGCCGTTTTTAGCGGTTTTGGAGTACTCTGAATTGATGTTTCTAACGTACGTGATGTTTTGAAAGTACTTAACAGCTCTCGTCTGAAGTGTGTGTTCTTTTCGTAAATCAGCACGTTGGACGCACGCTTAATAGTTTCGTTGAAAAACGTGTATTTCGAACACTCTGCAGCGCAGTTCAAGCGCCAGGTAGACGGGCGCCTTAAGGCTTTGACGGCAGTGGCATTATTACATGTTCAGACTTGGGTTTCACGGATTACGTTACGCAGCATGGCGTGTTGCATTCTCTAGCTAGGAACAATATTTTATGGTTTTATTTTTAGCTCTATTTCGTTTTAAAAATTTAAGATTTCGGCATTATTGTTTTTATTTTTGTAAACGCTGCATCTATATTTAACGCAAATGCGTTTTTAAACGCGTATTCGCGGAAATTTGTAATATTTAAATATTACGTAATCAAAAGTAATTATTTTATTTCAAATGAAACCACGAGTACAGCATATAATCACATTTTAGGTATTCCACTATTTTCTGGTACACACGTTGACGTTTCTAGGCAATGTGTATTTCACTATATCCAAAATATAATTTGTTAGAAGATTTAAGTTTTAAATATAAAATAGTGTAGTTTTGCTAATTTAGTTAAATTGTGTCTCTTAATGAAATTTTCATTGTTATACGGTGTATTAACATTCATTTCAGAGCTATTTCGGTTTTATCGCTCTTCACCATATAATCTTGTATCTATGGGGCGAGGAGTTCAGAAGTTTCCATTTCTGATTCATTGAGTTGTAGTTTTTTATACCAAGCAGAAGGAACATTTCGAAGTAACAAGTATACGTTTCCATGTAGCTTCTGGCGTTTCGTTCACGACTTTACAAATCGCTCATTCATCTATTAAGTGTTCTAGTTCATTAAAAAATATTAGCGTTGAGCAACGTTATTAATTTACAAACAAAGCATAGTTTGATATTGCCTACTATATTTGCATGCTAGGTCCAACATCCACGTCAAAAACTGGTTTGAAACCAGTAGTAACAATTGCTCTTTTCGGAAAAGTTGGCTACTTCCCCGCTGTCGTTGCCTCGGAGAACCACATTTTTAAGACTGCTCAAATACTACAAATCATCCCATTAGGAGTCTCTAGAAACTAGTTTGTCGTCAAACTTACACGCAGATAGATACTGGAAAAAAAATTGTGAGTTCAGTCACCTGTAAGACAGATTTCACAGTCTTCTGAGCACTCAAGCGGATATTTGTTTTATGACCGCTGCTATAGTCACATATCATTTTGCTTGACTGGTTTGTGTATATTAAATTTAATAAGTTTGTTTTCATCTTATTTGTTATGTCTAAACTGTATCGCCACTGGGTTTAAAAATATCAACGTAGTTTGTAATTTAGAGAAATTAAAGAATTAAAAACAAAAAAATAATCCATCATATTGCCGGCACTACCAGTCAATCGGCGTTTGTCATTTCGTGTAATGGCATAAAACAAAACAACCATAACAATGTTCACAGAAGTTGCTTTTTAACAGTGTGCCATCAGGAGGCGAATCGACATATTTTGAAATTCTGCAAAAACAAAACATAAATATACTGTGGCTATGTAATTAGTGGCACTTTAAATCGCTTCCGTTATGGTTACCTAATCCGCCGCTTTATAGCCACAAAACATTAAAAAAATTTTCCCGCGTTGTAATTTAATTGCGACGAATTACACGCAGCGTCGTAACTATTGGGGTTAATTCAGTAAGGCTGGCAGATGTCGACAATTAACTCCAGATTCACGTTATTGCTCATTCGGGTTCGCATCCACATGACCAAACACTCGCGATTTGGAGGCGCCTCTTCTTGTGCAGTGTAAAATAAGATTAAGGAAAATCTTACATAATTATGTATTATGGTATAGGTTGTTCACGGTTAATTAAGCAGTTTTGAAAGCCCTGCTTGGATTCTACTTTTCTTGTCACTTCATAACCATCTATATTGTTGAAATAGGGACAGCCATTTGATGGGTTTTAGTTACCATCTAGAATTTTCAACATAGATAGTAACACCAACATAACTATGTGTTATATTCCTGTCTTGTTATTCTATTTATTACTCTGCATATGGTAGTTACAGTAGAGCACTGCTTTCCTACCACAAAACAAATAGCACCTCCAGCAGAACAAAATCGACAATATTTTGATTGTTCCCACAACAACAAGGATTGTAATAACCTAACAGAATAATATTCTGCTAGTTCTACCATCAAAGCCCGGTTACAGAATTCTCCGGTTCTAGCAACAGAGCATTCTGTTAGGTTACTACCGTTATGATTGTTGTGAGAACAATCCAAATATTGTTGAAGTGGTTCTGTTGGAGATGCTGTTTTGTAGTATGAACGAAGTGTTCTTCTATAGCANAACCCGGTTACAGAATTCTCCGGTTCTAGCAACAGAGCATTCTGTTAGGTTACTACCGTTATGATTGTAACAATCCAAATATTGTTGAAGTGGTTCTGTTGGAGATGCTGTTTTGTAGTATGAACGAAGTGTTCTTCTATAGCAACCATACGTACAATAGCAAATACAATACCAGACAGGATTACAACNCAACCATACGTACAATAGCAAATACAATACCAGACAGGATTACAACGTTATGTTGGTGTTGCTATCTATGTTGACAACGTATACAAGATACCTACAACCCATCAGATGGCAGACCCTATTTTAACAGCCTAGGTGGTTCCTACAAGTATTTTTTTTTCTCAGCGTATGCCATCCAAGATAAGGTGTGAAATTTTTAGGAAATAAAATATGTTATTGATACGCAGATTCTTGTTCTTATGTGTATAAATAAAGATTCACTGACTTCGGTAACAGTATATTTAAACACATTATACTCGTGATACAACTATAAGTGTTAGAACCATCGTCATTAATTGCTGCCACCTTAACTGGGTGTCTGCAAGCCGGTGTGTACTGTAGGAAATATGTAGTTACGGGCAGGGATTTTCTTCACAGACTGGATTCAGAAGTTCTCACAATACCGCGAACAGCCTTTAGAATAATAACTGTCTTCGAATTGTACAGAAAAAGGTAGGGCGAGAACAAGAATGAGGTTTCAATAACCATCTTGGATTTCATTAAAAAATTTGACTTCTGGAAACACAGCCATTTTTAATTATGCATAGCGCGTCTTTCAGGGAAGACTGCCGTATTTGTACAATCGCAATGTTCCTGCTTCCTCATTCAGCATGGATGATCGCAATATTAAAATAGGCAAAACATGCAACTCCCAAAGTATTTAACCACGTCTTGTCCAAGTTTCCGTTAAGTGTCGACGATTTATGAGATGAAATTAAAGTTTGTGTTGTACTCGCAGTGAAATGGAAATAAAATACGAACTTAGTTGTTTTTTAAGTTATATGGCAATGACGTGGAATAACTTACTTCGAAATTTGATTGGACTTCCATTACCTGCAGTGACTACGAAAAATTAACAAAAAGAACAAAGATGAGAAATGGATGAGAAACACAAATGCAGCAAAAAATGTAATAAAATAAATGAACACATATATGGAACAACAGACAATGATCCGGTTAGACAGCGAGCGACACAGAAACAACGGCAGCTCAATTATAACAAGACTAAAACAACGAAAACTACGAGCGAAAAACAAACAGCAGTAAGTCACAGCACAACAGATGAACGAAAAATTGCACGCAAGAAAATAAACATAAATAGATAAAAAAAAATGATAATGATCCAACCCGGCAATGGCAGACACAAAGGCAACGAAGACAGCACAAATGTAACCAGATGACAGCAGCAAAATTTACATAAGAAACTCAAAATAGCCGAACATCACAAATATACATATAAGTAGACCAAAAAAATAACATTGTCCAGTCCGACAACGAACAACACAAAACAAGGACAGCACCAGTGTAACAAGACGAAAACAGCTAAATATACAGAAAAAAATCAAGAATTTTCTGAATCTGCGATATACTTCCGTCCTTAGGTAATAAAATATTGGGTGCCTGCAATTTTTTGTTCCAGATCTCTTGCGCTGTGACTTGCTGCTGTTTGTATTTCGATCATAGTTTTGGCTGTTTTGGTCTTGTAGCTGTGCTGCTGGTTGTTCCTGTATCACTCGTCGTCTAACTGGACCAGTCACTTGTTCCATNTGTTTTGGTCTTGTAGCTGTGCTGCTGGTTGTTCCTGTATCACTCGTCGTCTAACTGGACCAGTCACTTGTTCCATGTGTGCTTATTTATTTTATCAGTTTTTTTTCTTAATTTATGTTTTTCGTCTATATAATGTGTTCTTCGTTTTTTTGTTTCCTTTTTCGTAGTCACAAATTACTTTCTCAAAATGACTTCAATGCAACTAAATTTCTATAGGGGAAAGATGATATGAGTTACCGAATGAATGGGACAGTTTCTCGTATTAAAAAATGCCTGGATTATATTTGAAAGGTTTAAGTTTTTTCTTATTTTCAAACTATATTTTAACGCATTGTTTTAATGAACTATATTAATTTATTGCGTTCAAAGGCAGTTTTGCACTAACGAAATTTCTTGCAACGCCATTATAATAATAAAACGAAATTTATTAAGTACCCTGGCTGCCTTCATTTAGTTTTAAGTTATTAGATGTTACAAAACATTACAAAGTATGTATGTTGAAAATTTTTCGCGTATACGTATAAGCTTATGTTGCCTGTAAATGAACACGATACAGCACCGACCTTTCAAAAATATATTACATCGTTTTTCAAAATTACGGGATGTCACTGTTTTTTGATGTGACATTTGAAGGGAATAAAACTGATTGAGACCAACTAGTGAGGTTGACCTCACCTAAGATACCAGGTTGTTTTGGGAAATTGATGATCTTTCCCATACCACACAAACAGAGTTTTGGAAAGAAGTAAACACATCTGCATCGTCCAAAGCAGTCTCTCTATTTGCAGCGACCCATTTCTGTCAGCGACTCGAAATGCTCTTAATCCCTTCCCTGAGGAAATGTTGCTCCCGTGAGACAAGGAAGGTTCCGGAAAATACTTTCTGCGCTGTCTCTGCTAATGAACATCCTGTTCTTCAGGAAGTGACTTATACGAATAAAAATGTGGCAGTCTGGTGGTGTTACGTCTGAAAATTGTGGAGGGTGCGGGATTACGTTATTTCGTGAATTCTGCCACGTCAATTTTGGCGTTGTCTGCCAATAATAGTGCTCAGTTCTCAGCTTGAAGACTCTTGTCAAAAGCAAGAACATTTTCAAACCAGTGAAGCACTATTCGTACAGATTTTTCACGGTGAGCTGAGTACTTTTGTAAGCCCTGCTTAAGACCTACTTGTATGCACATTGTGTATTCTTCCACTATGTGTAAAATTAACATCGCCATGAGCCTGATCACTTTATTCATACGTTGGTCAAGTAACTGTGAAGTTATTAGAAAATTAAACATTTTACAAATTTGCTAATCGTTACAATAATACGCATTAAAAAAACTGAAATCAAAATTATTCATCTCAGCATTCAAAAATGTCTACCTAACACTTAAATAAATTCAACGTTCAATCGCGGAACTACTTTTCCTCTGACGTTACCAACTTTACTGTGCAGGCCAAACAGGGTGCCCGTGAAAATATATTAAAGTATGGGCAGTGACTTCTTTCAAATGTCAACTTCAAAAGTGCTCAATTAACCGTGAACAGGCTATATACAAGTTGGGTCTACGGCCACAAGTTGTTGCCGCCGTATGTTGCAATTTGAAATACACGCAACAAAATTCTCCGTGAAGCATGCCGTTCCAACGTGTTAAGGCGCCCGTCTACCTGGCGCTTTAACTGCGTTGCAAAGTGTTCAAAATACACGTTTTTCTACGAAACTATTAAGCGTGCCTACAATGTACTTATCTACGAAAAGAACACACACTTCAGACGAGAGCTTTTAAGCACTTTCAAAATATCACGTACGTTAGAAACATCAATTCATAGTACTCCAAAACCGCTAAAAACGGCCTTTCCAAGGCGCTGTAGCTCAAAATGCACGCGTCAGATACATACACAACTACTATAGGGGCCTGCACTGAACCTTCCTAAAGACTTCCCACCAATAAAATAATATGGTCACCGCTGAAAGTNATTTATTAAGTACCCTGGCTGCCTTCATTTAGTTTTAAGTTATTAGATGTTACAAAACATTACAAAGTATGTATGTATGTTGAAAATTTTTCGCGTATACGTATAAGCTTATGTTGCCTGTAAATGAACACGATACAGCACCGACCTTTCAAAAATATATTACACAATTATCGCAGCACGCAACGTAGCATTTTTTTTTTTTTGGCGTGGTTCGAAATACCAACATGCGCCGTAACTAAGTTTTGCTACATTACGAGTCCCGCGTNATTTTTTTTTTTTTGGCGTGGTTCGAAATACCAACATGCGCCGTAACTAAGTTTTGCTACATTACGAGTCCCGCGTACAGAGTTCATGTTGATGTGGTGTGAGTAAGACCTTGAGGTTCTATTTGCTAACTCGAATCTCGTTTTGGCCTCCTACACTTATCTTCCCCGTCAGCTGTAGACTTTCTCGTTATGACCCAGCTCCTCTTTATTCATGTTAGTCATGAAAGTACTCCAATTCATCCCCTAAAATATAATTGTTACTTACTATTCACCCTTGAACCATCTATACTTTCGAAGTTAAATGTTCTGTGTGTGCGACCATCAACCATCTGTTTACTCGTACTCACCGCATCTAAATTTCCTGAAAATATGAAATATTTTCACACCAATAGATTTTCAACTAGTAAGAAACAGGCGAAATAAGCCCGGTAACCTCGAACTAGTCTTAATGTATGTAAATGTTATGTATTAGCAATTTACTTTTAAAGCAAATTTTTAGGTTATGGCCACAAATTGTTTAGTGTTAAATGCCCATAAATCCCCGCCAGTTTAATTAAATTTAGAGGTTACAGCAATTTAGACTAATATAGCAAACGCCTTTTGTAAAACGTAATTAGTTAACACAAATTTATGCATGCGTATATTTAAACGATTTATAGGTAAATAATAAGCATCTTCTCGGCATCCTTTAATAGCAGCTGTGTGTCAATTTTCTGGGATGACGTAGTTAACCGCTTGATTTGAAATCTTAAACAGTCACTGAAGACTTACGTAAGATTCACCAGTTGCTAAAAAAAAAAAANGTTAACCGCTTGATTTGAAATCTTAAACAGTCACTGAAGACTTACGTAAGATTCACCAGTTGCTAAAAAAAAAAAACAACATCTTTGACTGTAATGGTGTTCCTGAATGCGATGCCTTGCCTTAAAACCTTTTCGGCCANTAAAAAAAAAAAACAACATCTTTGACTGTAATGGTGTTCCTGAATGCGATGCCTTGCCTTAAAACCTTTTCGGCCAGCCAGATTAATTAAAAATTCGAAATTCAACCGGCTTAAAGGCGTTGTTAATACATTAGAGGCATAACGACTCTAGGGCAAAACGACGGGTCCCAGGAATTGCCACGTCCCCGGGGGGCGGCGTGTGGAATGGCGCCTCCAGATTCCAGCGCAGCTCCCAGGGGACGTGGTGGCCCCCGGGGAAGAGAGCATGGGTATCGACTATCGACTGAGTTCCGAGGGCTCGCGAGCTGCAATGCAGCAGCGGTTTGGCTGCGTGCCACGGCCCACAACTTACACTTACGGCCTTTCAAGAGTGTATATGCTGTTTACTATTAACTGAGCACTTTTGAAATCAACTTCTGGAAAATGTCACTGCCCCTACCTGCACATATTTGTAGGCCCGTGCTACAATGCACGGATACGTAAGAAAACGGACTCTGAAACTCATAACGAGCGTACGACTTGGGATGAATTTTAACCATTCTACAATACGATGAAAAGTACAGTCTTGCAACTTATGAAATCAAAAACACTCAGCTGTTGCAAATTACTGATATACGTTTCATAATATACACATCTCATTTTGCATATTTTTTTACAGTTTAACGCTGCGTAAATACTACTGCCCAAACCAAGTGCACCTGTTTATTAAAACAAAAATGATAATAGCCACAGCAAATCGAAGCACTTGTTGCCGTGTATACCACTATGGCCACGAAAACGAATATCAACAAACCAAATACTCGATTCCTATTGGCTGCACGTATTCCCGGACGCAGAAGAGTTGGGAGAAGCCCAGCTTTCTTACGTATATCCGTACGTTATAAGCGTCCTGTTGTGAAGTGATCAGGCCTTAGCTGGACGGCCTGCCTGATCACACCGTCAAACATTGAACCAGGGCCCGAGCGTGATTGCAATAACACCTCGAGAAAGACAGTTGCAGAAGCCCACTCCACCGGCCAGTAAACGGAGCCGAAAATATTTAACAACGTGCCTGATATAGGCCAGCGTAACACCGGGAGCAGCGTCTTTTGTCGTCGGGCCACTGGATTTGCGCCATCTTAATCAGCCTCCGGAATCTTGAAGAAGGTGGGGACTTTCCAATTAAATCGTAATAGTAATGGCGTGAGGTAATAATACTTGATATAATTAATTAGCATCTTGGTATTCCATTTAAGCTCCCCCGATCAAAAGTCACGTAAATTTATTGTATAATCCTTATGTTCAATAAACTCCATTTTATACTGTGGTGCTCTACCTAATAATGACTCATTATTTAGCTACGCCCATAACCCCTTTCAGGTATTAATTGACTTAAAAGTAAATTCGTAACAACGGTGGAGGCTTGGTTCCTCCCCACCCTCTCGCTGCCTTGCATCAACTTGCGTCTCATTGTAGATTAAAAAGGAGTGTGTGATCTGTGATCCGTATCTGCGTCCGTGTCATTATAGAACGAGCCTTAACGGGCACGCTGACAGTAATTCATCCAGCAAATTTGGCAACCACGAAAAGAAAGTAGTTCCACGTCTTAACGTTGAATTAAAATTAATGGGTCAACATTTGTGAATACTGAAATTAGTTATTTAGCTTTCTGTGTTTTTTAATGCACATAAGTGTATATAAGCAAATGCGTAAAATATTTATTTTTATAATAATTTCACAGTTTCACTTTCACCGACGCATAAGTAAAGTATTCAGGCATATGGCAATGTTAGTTTTATATATGGCGGGAGAATACACAATGTGCATACAAGTATATCTTAAGCAAGGCTTTCAAAAGTGTTCAGTTTCCGCGAACAGCCTACAAAATATTTTTTTTTTACATTTATGTCATTAAGGGCTTTTCACGGTTAATCAAACGCTGTTGAAAGCACTGCTAAGGATCTACTTCACTCCGAATTTTGTATCGTTCCTCCGTATGTAAGGTTAACGGTGCCATGGGCCATCCAAAAAAACCATGGAATATTTTTTATAAAAATAAATGTGCTATTTTTTAATCCTCGCTCTTGTGTGAATATAAAACAAGAAACAATGATTTCAGCAGCCATCAATTTAAAAGTTACGCTTTCAATACAACGTCAAAGCACAGATATTATTTTCTTAAGGGCACTGCCTACCGGCTGTATGTTGCAAAATTTTAATAGGAAATCCCATGTCAAGGAAATTTCGCATTAGTGCGTTAATTTTAAAGATAGGTGTTTTTTTTAATGTATTCTTCACGAATTTTTTTAGGAGAAAATCCCTACGAGCATATATTTTCAATGCAGATAGGCAGTGTGTACTTTTTTTGTAAACCATAAATTTTAAAAATTCCTTGCAAACGGACTATACATGTCACAGAAACATCTCCGCTGTAGGGAACTCCTGCTGAAAAATTCGTGAAGAACACAATTTGTTTAAAACGCCTGTCTTTAAAATTAGCACACTGAGGCCAAATTTCCTTGACATGGGATTTCCTATTTAAATTTCGCAGCCGCCAGCCGAAAGGCAGTGCCTTTAAGGGGAGTGAGTGAGTGAGTGAAGAGATTTCGGCGGCTCTTAACAGCGAGGTCTTGAGAGCTGATGAGGGTGATTGAGGTGAGTATGGAGCAACGCCGGAATGAAAGGGCGGGGGAAACGGGAGATCCCCAAGAAAACCCGCCGACCAGTGGCATCGTCCGGCACGATTCCCACATGCGAAAATCCGAGAGTGAACCGGCTGGGGATTGAGCCCGGTTCGTCTTGGTGGGAGGCGAGCAGGCTAAACGCTCAACCACCGCGGCCCCAACCCTTAAGGGGTCACCTTATATATCGAGACCTGAAATTATAAAAAAATATTAATTTTCTATTTGTCTTACAAAAAATAGTGGTAATTTTTCCCAGTGTTCGGTGAATATTATAGGAATTTATATTAGAGGCGAAACGGAAGTTTTATCCATTGGATATAGGAATCATAGTGAGACAATAGGATTGCAAATCGACATGGCCCGAGTTTTTGAAACTTTTTTTTTTTTTTAAGCGATGGTCGTACATTAATTTTTTTAGTGTTTAATATTCATGCGCAACTGATAAAAAGTTGTAAGCCATTTACAAAGGTGATACATGTCTTAGGGCCACGAGTTCGAAGCCTCAAATCGTAAAAAAATATTAATTTTCTCGCGGACTTAGAAACAATCTGGGGATTTTTCCGATTGTTGGGAGAATGTATATATAGAGCGCTGATGCACGCTGATACCTCAGTTGATGTTGAGGCGTCGAGANGTATATATAGAGCGCTGATGCACGCTGATACCTCAGTTGATGTTGAGGCGTCGAGAAGTTAACATCGATTTGGAAGCATTCTCTTGCCATACATTGAAGATGAATTGCGAATACAAAGGCCTGCCTTTGACTTCATCAAACACTGTGCCGCGATCTGCATCATCGCTGCCTGATTGCCGACTGTGTCGATTCTGCGATCGAGTATTTACTTTCTGTCAAAATGCTCGTCGACATGAAAGAATCACCTGCACGAAGAGTCCTTTTCGCATGAGGAAGAATTACGAAAGTAGCCACACACAGTTTATGCACGGTGATACATTGAAGAACCACATCAACAAATATAACGATTCGTCTTTTGAGAGCCACCAAGTTATGCCGTCCATACCTCTTTTTCATTGGTGGGTACTGATTCCACTGACGATTGTGACGAGACAGTTAATGCTAATGACGGAATGAGAGACCTACGAGGCATGACAGAGTCGGTATGTGTGGAATGTTAACTTGCAAGGCGTTCGCGTGAAGTCGACGAACTTCAAAATAAACGGTCATCGGCTCTAAATACTGATGAGCATACAACCCATGCTACAAAGAAAACCAAATTTAATATAGAATACAAAACAGGAGGTGAAGATGACCATGAAGATAGCATAGATTAAAATGAACGTGAAGATAGTGATAGTACTGAAGACGATGATGGCGATTTTCTCGATGCACTGACACACCTCTCCAACGATTTTGCTGCAATGAGCGACACGAAGAAGACAGAAGACGTCAAGAATACCGGCTACCTATTTCCCAAAGACCCGAATGAACTTTATGATAGACTCAGATATTTTATTGACTTTCAAAAACGTGGGTATTTCTCACGCATTGTCGAAATAGATTCAATCATTAGTAAACTAAAGGAACGGGGATTTATCGCATGGTGTGATGAACTTTCTTCTGAAATTTAATTACAAACTAACGAACTATCATTATAAAATAATTGGTTTTTCTTTATTTTGTGTGTCGTATCCTTATATCCCTCACAAATTTAAAGTGGTATTATGAGCACTCGAATTTTAATGGAAAGATCTGCATATAGAAAGATAGTAAAAACTTTAGTATAAAAATGCATAGATAGTTGACTACATACGAAACATTAATTCTGTCGACATGTACAAATTTTGGAGACAGTTGGTGAATGGTTTTTTTAAAAATATGTATGCATATAGAGACGACAAACCCATGGATTGAATATGCATTGATGATTGATGGAAATATTGCGAAAGATTGGTGGAAATATTGNAAGTTAACATCGATTTGGAAGCATTCTCTTGCCATACATTGAAGATGAATTGCGAATACAAAGGCCTGCCTTTGACCTCATCAAACACTGTGCCGCGATCTGCATCATCGCTGCCTGATTGCCGACTGTGTCAATTCTGCGATCGAGTATTTACTTTCTGTCAAAATGCTCGTCGACATGAAAGAATCACCTGCACGAAGAGTCCTTTTCGCATGAGGAAGAATTACGAAAGTAGCCACACACAGTTTATGCACGGTGATACATTGAAGAACCACATCAACAAATATAACGATTCGTCTTTTGAGAGCCACCAAGTGATGCCGTCCATACCTCTTTTTCATTGGTGGGTACTGATTCCACTGACGATTGTGACGAGACAGTTAATGCTAATGACGGAATGAGAGACCTACGAGGCATGACAGAGTCGGTATGTGTGGAATGTTCACTTGCAAGGCGTTCGCGTGAAGTCGACGAACTTCAAAATAAACGGTCATCGGCTCTAAATACTGATGAGCATACAACCCATGCTACAAAGAAAACCAAATTTAATATAGAATACAAAACAGGAGGTGAAGATGACCATGAAGATAGCATAGATTAAAATGAACGTGAAGATAGTGATAGTACTGAAGACGATGATGGCGATTTTCTCGATGCACTGACACACCTCTCCAACGATTTTGCTGCAATGAGCGACACGAAGAAGACAGAAGACGTCAAGAATACCGGCTACCTATTTCCCAAAGACCCGAATGAACTTTATGATAGACTCAGATATTTTATTGACTTTCAAAAACGTGGGTATTTCTCACGCATTGTCGAAATAGATTCAATCATTAGTAAACTAAAGGAACGCGGATTTATCGCATGGTGTGATGAACTTTCTTCTGAAATTTAATTACAAACTAATGAACTATCATTATAAAATAATTGGTTTTTCTTTATTTTGTGTGTCGTATCCTTATATCCCTCACAAATTTAAAGTGGTATTATGAGCACTCGAATTTTAATGGAAAGATCTGCATATAGAAAGATAGTAAAAACTTTAGTATAAAAATGCATAGATAATTGACTACATACGAAACATTAATTCTGTCGACATGTACAAATTTTGGAGACAGTTGGTGAATGGTTTTTTTTTAAATATGTATGCATAGAGAGACGACAAACCCATGGATTGAATATGCATTGATGATTGATGGAAATATTGCGAAAGATTGGTGGAAATATTGCNAGAGACGACAAACCCATGGATTGAATATGCATTGATGATTGATGGAAATATTGCGAAAGATTGGTGGAAATATTGCGAAAGAGTGACCGTAAGATTGCAAAAGATTGATGGGAAGATTGCCAAAGATTGATGTAAAGATTGAAAGATTGTGGAACTATTGTGAGGCGGATTGTGGAGCGGATTGATGGAAAGATTGCGAGATTAATAGAAAGATTGCGAATGATTGATAGAAGGATTGCGAAAGATTGATAGAAAGATCCAAATATTGATGGAATGAATGATTGAATGATTGACGGATTGATGGTCAAGAAGTGCACGACAGTTAAGACTGTTTATCACCCTTGTACATTCCAAGTCTCCAGATCTTGGCAGTATTGGCATTTAAATTAACTCCAATTAAGTCTATAACAGTGTTAGATGCTGATCCACACTATGATAACTTACTCGTGCAAATGGTCGCTATTAGAATGATGGGCTTGGTTTAGTCATATATACATACATTCCTTTAAAAAAAATCTGATTAGCATACTTATACCTACAAAACCGTCGAAGTAGTGAATAATTTGCAGATTCTGGCATCGTGTATTAATCTGTCTTCAAGAGACGGGACTGAAGATTTAGTGATTGAGTGAGAGACTTTTGCATGTTTCCGCAATACCTATGAATAATTTCGGCACAATATAACAAATAATTTATAATTAAAAATATTTTTTTTAATCGGATAATAAATACAGATTTATGATTTGACATACCCTATGCCTATAAAATCAATGGCTGCCGGAAACAAACATATGTTTTGAGGAATTAGTGTGCGTAACTGCCAAACACCTTCGGGTACGTTCGGCAAACCCGAGTCGACGGCTTCCGAGCACCCCGAGTTGAGCCGAAGATTAGCGAGCTCGTCCGAGTCGAGTCGAAGACCGACAGCCACAGCCACACCACTTTATCACAGAGCCAATCCCCAATCAGGTTTACTGGGAGCACTACCTTATTTCAGGAACGTTTATCTATGTAACCTGCAGATTTTACCAGGCCAGTAAAACATTGCCAGAAGTCCCCCATTTCTTAACTCAAAAACTCAATCCTTTTCAAGGGAAGTCAGTTTTATGTAATCATTCCAAGTAATCTAGAAAAGTTTCTGCCAATCTGGGGTTCTCTTATCAACCTCCAATAATGCTACACCATGATGTTTGCCATCTCCACCATCCAAATCATAATTCTGTTTCCATTCTTCTTTGCCATAATCGTGTGCTATTTATATATTCAGTTGGCGATTAGTCTTAATTGGGAATTTTTCGTTTCCATAAAGTATCAGTCGGAGGAGCACTCAAACTAGTTTAGGGTCATGCCATTGCTCGCTCGTTCGCCTGATTTGAACGCCATAGAGTATATTTGTATAATGCCCTCTAAAGTGTCGTTGGAAACAGAGCTCCGCCATCTCGGAATAATAGAGAATTTGTAACTGTCTTTGAGAAGGGATGGCGTTCATTGTTTACTGACACTTTAGAAAGCTCATAGCATCCATGCCTCGTCGTGTTTGTGTATTCATACGATCCAGAGAGGGGACACAGCGTATCAGGGGGGTTATACCAGCTTTTCGGGTATTTCGTATTTATCCTTTTATTTACGATGTTTGTTTTTCTGACTCGCAGGTAATTCCTGGAATGGCGACCATCGATTTCGACGCAGGAATTATAGAAACGCAATAAATGCTATTGTAAACGCCTAAGATCTCCGGAGCCTGTTTCGTACGAGACACCTGCTGATGATTCCGGGCATCATGCCAATCAGTAATAAAGATGAGAGATACTCTTTTCCTTCTATTACAGCAGGCTTTGCCAGAATGTTCAATATATGCTGAAGCCTTCAGCAGAGAACTCTGACCGTAGATTCCCTGTCCAAAATATTTCATCTGAAATTGTTTTGCCAACTTTATCAACCTGACATCGTGAGCTTTGACATTTTGTCAGGTGAAGTTAGACAGGGAACTTGCGCCTCAAAACGAGCCCTTATTTATAGAAACGCTTTGTTTTTACATAACTGGTAAATAATTATTATAAGAATTTTATCACGGAAGTGTCCTTATCGTAATTTTATAACAACCATTAAAGTATGTAATTTCTTATGTAATTAAATTTTATAGTCCACAGTTTAGCTAGTTGTCCTGTGGAAAGTCTTAACACTTTAGATTAATTAAAACCAACTCCCAGGAATNTATAGTCCACAGTTTAGCTAGTTGTCCTGTGGAAAGTCTTAACACTTTAGATTAATTAAAACCAACTCCCAGGAATACTATAAAATGTTCACGCAGTAAAGGATTTTTATAAAATAAATAAAACCTGAAAATAAAATCCCAGAACTTTAAAGAACAATTTGAAAAATGAATTTTTTTTTTCTCCAATCTGAAGTACACCATTTTTAATGGACGAGGATAAGATTTTGTCATTATTCAACTACCAAAATGTGACTGTAATCCAATTAGGTGGGTTTTCCGGGCACAATATTCATCATCAAGGACTCCAAAAAGTTGGAAACACGGACAGGTGATGAAAATACGTATCATCTTTAAAATAAGAAGAACCGCAGAATTCCTGTGTGTCTGACGGAAAGATTAATTTCCCTTGGTGCCAAGGTTGATCGATGGCCCTGGAGGCTGTGCGGAGGCGCAAATTAATGCGGCCCAGTCGTCGGCGTGGAGAGACTGAACTTTGCCAGACGTCTGCGGTACGTCAGGCGTGCCGATATTTGCAGAATGCTGTTGACTTTGAAGTTGGTAGGCAAACCAACTGGAAGTGAGGTTAAGTTCGATCGCTGGAACCTTGTTGGGAGCGTTCGAACGTTCCAAATATACTTCCCATATTTCCAGCATACCTTACGCTTCTGTGATAAAGTAGTTATACGATAAAAGTGCAAAAGAGGTAATTGATAAAAAAAAATGAAAGGGTTTTGCGGTAATTTTAAATGTGTATTTTGCTAAATGAATATAATCACGGCGCGTTAATTAAAATAATTGTCAATTTCGCTAGAATGCGACCAAATAGTTTAACCAGAGATTCATTTCAAAGTTTTACGTTGAAGTTCCGAGTTAAAATAACCAGAAGTTAAACTTTGTTTTTGAATAATTATTTGAATATGTAAAGCATAATATTTAATTTCGAAATTTTCTCAGTTACGT
>NQII01001075.1:181399-194944 GCA_002778355.1 Clitarchus hookeri | reverse complement strand
CTTCAAGAGTTGGTCTTGCTATTTACGCATAAAAGTTTCGTTTTCGTGCCATATCTTTTTTTTCCCAGCGTAATCGATTTTCAGTTGCCGTGGCCGTATTTGATCATGAGCACCGTATCGGTTGTTAAGTGGCTCGGAGCCCATTATATTGAAGATTGCCCGTCGTCTTTAGCATTTATAACACACGCTTTAACCCCTAATATTGACTTTAGACTTTGATACAGGAAACATTTCGACAGTTTTGCTCTACTGCAACATTGCGTTTTAATGATTTGTTAGATTTTCTTAATTTTTGTTGTATTATGTGTTATTTTGTAGTTTGTGAAAACCAACTGGTATTTTAATTGTAATTTTTTTATCAATTGTTTTATTATTTCTATTTTGCAGAGTAATGCCAATATTTAAACGCTCAGCCACAGTTTTCTAACACTTACTCTTAAAAATAGCGATAAATCAAATAGGTATTTCAATATGGTGCTTGAGACCAAACAGTGATTTGCGCTGTCGGCGTGAGTAATTTGAAGTTATTTGAAAACAATATTAATCAACGGAATTCTATAAACTGTATTCTTTTAGTACAACGTTCAACAAATTCTAACATCTGTAGATGACTGTGTTTGATTGATGAGTTTTGATATAGTTTTACGGCAAGAAAAACAATATGAAATATTCTTATAGGCTTTAAGTATGATCAGATTCAAAACTTCAAGTTGGAATTATTTTTGATTAAATATAATAATATAAATTCCTAACTGATTTGTAGCACTCAAACTATTCAGTTCAATAAGTAACCAGGTCTGGTTAGCGTCGACAATTTAAATTCTTGATATATTGTGACAATCAGTATTGAAATCGACTAGAAACTCATTAAACGCTCCCCGCCTTCACTGCCCCACACACTGATCGTTGTTTTGAATGATTGCCCCGAAAACACAGCAAGTTGGCTTGCTTCCCCCCACAGCAATAAGGTTCTCGCCGTCTTCAGCGTTCATGTCGCAAATGCATAGTGCACAGACTTTTCGCACGCGTGCGCACACACACACACACGCAGAGAGACAGAGAGAGGAAGACAGAGAGAGGAAGACAGAGAGAGACACAGGGAGAGAGACACAGGGAGAGAGACACGGAGAGAGAGAGACACGGAGAGAGAGAGACACGGAGAGAGAGAGACACGGAGAGAGAGACACGGAGAGAGAGACACGGAGAGAGAGAGAGAGACACGGAGAGAGACACGGAGAGAGACACAGAGAGGGAAACAGAGAGACAGAGAGAGAGAGAGAGCGAGAGAGAGAGTTCGCTGCTTCTAAGCCAGTCTGGCACACACCACAATTTTCGATCATGATCACAAAATCTGGTTTCGTCGATGTGTGTGAAATGTTGTCGCTGCCTTTTGCTGTCTATGAAAATCAAGTTCCGTCAAATAGCTTCCCAAATAGAATAACTCGAAGTCGCGTAACCTATATAGGACTCAATAGGTAATAATGCTATGTTCCACAAACGTCACTAAAGTCAGTGCCGTCCTAGTCTTGTTGCTCCGGCATGAAACAAGAGGTCTGCAGCGAACCATCATTTGGGTAATTACAATCTAGTTATGTAGACGTGTAGGAATCAGTTTCCGCCTATGGCTGCATGGGGGAACTAAGGCCAGAAAGTAGTGAAGTGAAGCCACTTATCTTGACACGGGTCTCTCGAACCCGTGCACAGAAGAAAAATGGTGAACTAGATTACATTCTAGACTAACCGGTGTGTACATCAATGCCTTACACAGACACCCCAATGATCTTCAGCGTACTTTCCACTCTTCCGAACTTCTGAGATAAAGGGACAACAAGAGCTTTTCGGATAACTAAAATCTCGACTCAATTCTCATCATGATGTTAAGCTGGCATCACTAAGCAGCAGAGACATCACATGCTACATGTCAAATGAGATATCCCCCCCCCCCTTCCCAAATTACCAACAGGCAGGTGCCTTACCACCAGGGACGAGCTATTGTGCGGGTGTTACACTGCCTTTCGCTGAAACATGCTCACCCGTCGCTGTATGACATTCGGTGCATATTGACATTAGCTTTTCTCGAGAGCCTCGATGGCATATGAAATATATGACATCACTGATCATCTTCAAAATCTGATACTACTTGCCTTTCCAATGTTTCTGAAGTTCAAGATGAGAGCAATTTCGCTGCTTAGGGTTTTTTCAGCTACGCCAGCTTTCTTTCAAGTAACAAACAAATAACTCTCCGAAAAAACATTCATACTTGCAACCGGTCACAGTTGAACAGAAGGTATTGTCATAAATTTCTGTTGTACTTTGTTGTCTTGTTGACATTCTGAGCTAGCAACATGCTCTCTTTCCATAATAACCAGAATTACAGAAATTCTAAACAGATTTTTATACATACAAGCCATGTTGTCTTGTGAATCGCTGTGGTGTAATACTGTGGTCCCAATCTTCCTCATCCCAAAAACCTCTAGACTAGAATGGTGTTCAACTGACGCCCCAGACAAGACTTTTGCAATTTAAAGTACTGATGTCAGCTCTCGGTTATCCACAATAGGCCAAGGACATCACCTTTCATCTTCTGAACTAAAGCTACAAGAATATACTTATTGATGAAACTTTTCGTCTTCTGGTCCTTGGTCCATTTCTTATTATTTAGAAATCACACACCTGGTACTATTCCTCTGTGTTGTCTTTGTAATGAAGACATTATGCCATTCGGACATAATAAATGGTTTTATCAAACCCGAAGGGGCCATACATTGGCATATTAGAGCAGAACTTCCAAACTTTTGGAACCCTTCATCTTTAAGTCTCATTTGACGGCATAGGCGGTTTTCTTCAACACTTCTCCAATTCTCGGTGTTGGGTTCTCATTGTCTCCAATATGTTTTAACAGAATAACTAATACTGAATAGTTCTTTAATTTCAGTTGATGGTTTGCTTCCTTCCACTCCAAGGAGCGCGCAGTGGAGTCACTTACCTGGCAATTTTTTTCACTCCACATAGATGAACTGTATCTTGCCTGTGGATCTCTTAATTTCTTAGACACTTTGCAACAAGTGAATTACAGTTCCGTTTGTGTTGGTGCTGATGACAAGATTGATCATGTAACATTCTATGCAGTGCCTCTGTATTTTTGTAAAGATAAGTGGGTCTCTGCTGTATTTCGAAATCACGTGATTTTGGGTGCTCTAACTATCAGGTTGTATGAATTTATAGGTTATTTGTGTTTCATACAGACTGTTTACCTTTCGAAATTCTTAATAAGCCAAGCCAGGTTCACCGTCTTCTAATGCAAGGAAAAATGTCCGACTGCAGCCACATAGATAGTTATGGTGTATTGAAAAATATCCAAAGAGCAATGCAACGTAATTGTAGTAACTGGAGATATAATTTAACATTTTGAAATAAGAAATTAATGATGCTGTGCAAAGGAGTAATGTTTAGTACATTGCTACGTTATTTGTGCACATGATACAATACTAGCTTTACTGGTAGTGGTGGAGAAGTGAAATGACCTCAGTTACTCAAAAGCTCCTTGCAGGTCACACTGTTATTCCCTTCAAATTTGTGCAATTCTTCACGTAAATATTCCAGCATATTCTCCTTTCCATCCAGTATTTGTGACAGCACAGCACCGAATCTGTGCCCAGGCCGAATCTGCCTTCGCTGCTTGAGAAGTCCAAGACTGGAAGGGACGCCAGAATCTCCTTCCAACTTCTAAATAAAGTTTTGCACTCAAAGGCCCAAATGAACTTTCTTTCAGATTAATTTAATACATGCAATGGTTTGGCGTTTGTAGTAAACTAAAGTTTTAATAGGTGGTAGTTAGTACAAAGAAGCAAGAAACTCCATATCCTAGTGTTATTTGTCAGTTAAAACATATCTCTTGTCTAAATGGTGGGTTTAATATAGCATATCTTCAAACGAAGCCGGAATGTTGCATATCCCAAGAGAATTGCTTGAAATTTTCTGTTTTTCCTTTGAACAAAATCGTAAGTCTTCTATAGATACTGTAGAACAACTTCACATTGTCAGTACCAACCTACTTTCCATACGAGAAATACTCGTGTCATCATGAGTTATTTGAGGAGTCATTAATTTATCATACCTTCTCCAAAACCATGGTACAGGTTGCTCGATTTTCACAAATTTAAGAGGAAAGTTTAACTATCCTGGAAATATGCAGCGCTTACGTTGTTATACTATTAATTCTTTTTAAAAAGGTTATTTAATTTACATGCCAACCATCCACGATTACGCGTTATTACCAAACAGTCCGGAACTTGGCGACTTGCAATTTGCATGATCACAAGTTTAATGCTAACACGCAGAGTCATGCACTTAAAAATGCCCACTTACCTGAAGTCCAGATATAATGTGCAAAGTTTCAACTAAAAGTTTACACTTTACGTCACGCAAAGACGAGAGTCCCTGATAAAAGTCTGCTATTAATTTACTGAGTCAATGGCAATTATTAATTGTAAGTTGAACTGAAAATTGGGCTCTTCTTGCCACGCAAACATGCCGCCTTCGTGAAAACTCCTTCTGAAAATTTTATATAATACCTGCTTAATAACAGCATCTAAGAATCTTTAAATGTAAGCTGAGAATATTCATATCCTTTGATTTTAACTTTTTTGCTGATTATTTTCTTAGGCATCCTAAGTGTAGAGGAGGAGAAACATTATGTCATACAATGATATGTCACTGCTTAAAGTTCTGTGCAGCACTATGCACGGTTGCAATTCAGTGCATTGGGCGAAGAGGGCCATGAGGAATTAGGAGCGCTTGTCAGGGTTAACTAAATAGCATCAGAGGTCTCCCAAACTTGTTTTGCTTTTGCAGTATATGAGCCGACGTAATGTAAGTAGAAACCCTATAATCTTGCGTTTTAATTTGTGACATACTAGGTGTCACAGAAGTATATGTTAGTTTCACATAGCCATCGGACCTTCGCTCATCAGACATGCCCTAGGGAAGTCTGAGCTAGTAGTATATACGTAGCACTCGGGTGGTTTAATTCCGCGTGGGCGAACCGAACAGGAGAATGGGTTCTGTGGCAGCAGGCAATGAGCAAATTATACCTGCTCGAGTAAACAGAATATTGTAAAGTTTAGCCTGGTGTCATTTTATAATGCGAAATAATAGGGCCTCTTGTAGGTCTTATTTACTATTCCGCGCAGTGCAGACAGAAAATCACCTGTACATCAGAAGCATAAAAAATTAATGAAATGCCCAGTTAAAATCACTTATTTCACAATTACATATTTTTGAATATACAAATGCTTCGCATTGTCTATCATGCTAGGGATACCTTCACAACAGTAACTAATTCATTTTAGGGCATAACCTGTATGAAAGGCCCGACACTCAATCAGTACAGGCACCTCCAGCCAACACGACAGTTGACCAAACACAAACTCCAAGGCTGGTGCAGTTATGTGCTTTTGGTGCCCTCCCACGTAGTCGTTGAAACCCTCCCGCTGAGAGGCATCCGTGGTCGGGTCGAGGCACTATCCAACCTCCACTGACTGTCCATGTGAGCATCTGTGTTGCCGCACACTGCGTCTACCCATCTCTGGGTGGGGAGCCCTCCAGATCTCCTCCAGCATGCGGCGTTCCAACCACTATGACCACGAGTCCAACCTCACTGGATCGGGCACCCGAGAGAATCTCGGGTGAAGATTTTCCGATCGTTCGTGTTACTAGATTAATTTTCGTGGCACTAGTGAGTGTTCTCCACAGGTCAGCCACCATACCTTTTAATTTGTTCGTAGGGAAATTCAGGATTTGGGTCCTGTGGCCCGAATGCCTGGGCAATAGGTAGTCCAACGCCCCACCCAGTGAATGAGCCTACCTAGGATCTGAAACATACAATGTTTCCCGGCGGAAGCCATGTCTAGTCTCTCCTCTACCACCGCCTAGAGCCGATCCCCAAATGAGATGTACTGGGAACACTACTTAATTGATTTAAACCATAATTTTAGGAGCGTTCAGCCTTAATTAGGCCCATAGACTTGCCAAGGAGAAAAATTTGCCACAAAGTCGACCGGTCCCCTGGCTTTAAACTCGACAAACATCGTTCTTCCACAAGAAAGTCCATTCTAATAATCGTTCCATACCATCATGAAATTATTCTATCTAAGGGGGTTCTCATATCAACCTCCAATCATGCCAAACTATGGATACTACCACCTCCATCACCCACGTCACACTTTTGTTTCCCTCATCTTTTGTCACTTTAAGATGTGTACGCTTTCAACCTTAGTGATGTATGAAAACAAGTAGGCTAGTACGTAGTTAGGGTCTCGTTGACAGCGAGGTTATTAGAGACGGTTATCAATATAGGGAATTGTTTGTCGCTATAGGAAGTCACCAACTTGGGCAACATGGAAGAGTCAGCTAAAGCCGTGACACCCTGCATTCACCTTCTTTCACTGATCACAAGCATACAGTGGAGAATCCTTGACAGATCATGTGCGTTTCCTTACGACCCCGATCACTTTCAGCCAGTTCGTGCATAACGTCCGATAAGTGTCGCCTAACACCATAACCGCTCATGCTGTCTTTAATACCACGGAGGGTATTTTTTTTTGGAAGACACAGCACCTTCTTCGTTTAATTTCGCTGGTATACAGAATAAATATGTATCCACACTGATTACGTGGACATTATTGAAGAGTGGTCTCAGAGTAATGGCAACTAACTTACATGAATTGCATTGGAGCTGACGTAGTGGCCGAGAAGACCTAGTACTATCATCAGCACGCCGACAGAGATCCGACAGTTCACTGGGAGACGGGAATACTTCACTCCCAGAAAAATATATGTCCTCGTCCGAGATGTTGCTCTGAAGAAGAATGACTCGAAGACGACGATGGTACGCCTCGGAGAACAAAAGAATTGTGACGGTTTCTCCCAGACTGCGATAAGCAATCGTCCAGCGATACTGCCGGGAGTTATTTTCTCGTGAAGAACAGTGTGCAAATTCCTCGTAGTCCGCCGTGAAATCTCGCGCGAGTCACCGTCGCCGCTTTATGCGCATGACGTCACACGAATTTGACATTTGCGGGGTCGTTCCCAGCACAATCGAACACGGTCACCGCGTAAGGGACTAGCAGCAGACATTAAAATTTTAGTATCCGAGGAAGATAGTATGAAACAATCGTCGGACCATATTGTACAACGCGGCAATATATCAAACTACAATCACGGGAAAACCATTTCCGCCGATTACTTTTTAGTGTGTTATTCATTTGCGATTAGGTTTGATTGTGACCCACAACGACTTATTGTTTTATTCTCAGCCTTATCATCACAATACACTTGTGGCACTAACTTATATTTATTATTCACAAATGCCTCGCAGAAGTCCTCCAAAGAAACGCAATAGCAAAACTGTCGGTTAACTCGACAAACGTACCCGTTTCAGTCATTAACGATTGGGTAGATGCTTCGTTTTTCTTACGTTACAGTTCATCCTTTATAGTTTTCNACAAATGCCTCGCAGAAGTCCTCCAAAGAAACGCAATAGCAAAACTGTCGGTTAACTCGACAAACGTACCCGTTTCAATCATTAACGATTGGGTAGATGCTTCGTTTTTCTTACGTTACAGTTCATCCTTTATAGTTTTCTACCTATATTCAGCAAAGCTGTGCTGACAGGCAATACATTTTTGAAATACCTTTAACATTTCTTCAGTAATAAACGTAAATATCATTATAACATCATCACTACATATATTTCATCTATTCCGATCACACAGGATCGTGCTAAATAATCTTAACATTTCTTCGAGTGCCTCATAGCTGTGTCCGAAAGGTCTATAAAGATATACTTTGGTTAATCGAACGTACATTATTCTATTCAAAAGATTTGATCGGGTCGGTTTTTCTTATTTTCTGTGATTTTATCATTCAAGTTAAAAATGTTCTATTTATTCGTAGAATTTGAGTGTTGTATCCTTTATCGTTTTCCTTACCAAGGTGCGTTATATGGCCTTACACTGAAAAATTAAAACAATTATTATGTTGACCATTAAAAAAAATAAATAAAATTTATCTGCTTATTGGCAGGTGTGCCTACGGCGTTGTCTCCCAACAAAAGTTATTTACGTCGGTAGTGGGCTGGTTTTATTACGTGAGACGCAAAACCAATAAAATTGTTTTTTTAAAGTCATAATGGAACAATAATTCCAACTAAAAACCTTTCTCAACAAAGACAACCTGTGTATATAATGCCCAAAAATTTGTCCGGAGTTTGAGAAAAAATTATGAAAATTTTGCTTCCCAACGTTTACACCATGAAAAATTCCCGTATGTGCGCGAACATATTTACGGAAATGTACACTTAAATTGCGGGAACGTGATCCACCTGTGATAAGGATAAACGTACCTGAGCTCCGTAAATACAAAATGCGAAATGTCTCCGTATTTGCTATAGCTTCGGGTTTCGTGAAGAAACAATACCGAGTCTTCACAAAGCTTTCTTCGCAAACTGTAACCAGGAAGTTATCGTATCTGCGACCTTTAGGATGTCCACGCCACTTAGAAATATTCATTCACATTCTAAATTCGAACAGTAACATCAGGCACCTGTAACGCAGTTAGCAACACTCAAGACACTCAAACATTGCTAGAAAATAAAAAAGTTACGTATTTAATTTAATATAAATAACGTATTTATACTCTGCATTGCCACAAGAAGTTCGTAGAGCGGTACGAGTTACACTGTCAAAACTTCCGATTCGTGTTCAAATCTCGCTCCAGAGTAAATTATTTTTACTTTTTAATAAATACACAGTGAAACGCCCGAATTGCGTAAGTTGAACATTTTTTCTGTAAAAGGTTTTTTTTTTAAAAACCGAAATTACAGAAAAAACTAACTAGCAAATTTACGGAAAGGTTCTGTGAACTCTAAGGAAGTTCTGTTAAATTTACGTAAAATACGTTATTAAAAAAGCAACGCGTCCGTAATTTTATGGAGTGTTCTGGATAATTTTTACTAGTACTTATCCGTAAAATGACAGGAACTTTTTGAGCAGTGCAGGCCAATTAGTCATAAGGCAGGTGTGTGTGGTGATATGCGTGTTAACTTATAAACTAAGTGAGTATAATTATCAGGCATTAAATCTACATTTTCTGACATTTAAATTTATAATTTTTTATTTATAGTGAAATTAAAAGTTACTCTATGTATTGTGTGTTTTCAAAACAGTTTGTTTTCGTTGCACTGTGTTGTAAATCTTGTTTATGTATGTATATAGACAAATTGGCACAAGCAAGGCAGTAAGTAGGCTAATTGGTCATACAATTTTAAACTTAATAGTTTTGAAGCGAGCTGGGCTAGACAGCAAACAAATCTAAAACCAACCCTATTTACTCTATTTAAATGTTTGTGCAGAATTTTATTCTGGAAATCCGATACTTATATATATAGTGGCCACGAAATGCCACACGCGAGTGGGGAACTCTTAATGCTTCGTTCAATATAGTTCTTCATGTTGGAGTTGTGAAATTTTTATTTTTAAAGGTAATTAATTTCCTTATTCCCAGGGGAAATTGCGTGAGAAACTTAGACATGGTAAGGTGTAATCTAGCAAATTTAAACAAACCGCTAAATATTTTGTAACCCTTATCTTTGTCTGATAATTTGTACCAGTGTCACAAATATTTTCGTTTACGTACCAAACGTGAAATTCTTAGCATGTCAGGTATATATCTTGTTTCCTTAAGATGGTTCATACTATTTATTGCTTCCAATGGCGCGCACGGCATTTCAGTTTGTGTAACACTCTGCCCTCTGTTGTCGGGTTGAGAAAACATCTCGAACTGCCTACGGTCGATGAAACAGTCCTTAACGCTGCTGGGTAAGCTAAAGAAGGACGATATCCGGCAAATACGGAATATTTTGTGTATTGCATTATATAATTAGTCACGATAACTGCCCCAGTACATTTATATTACTTTCAAATAACTTTTTCTCCCATTATGGATATAAATATTTTAAAGCGCTTGGCACACAAAAATAGTGCATTTATATTGGTTGTTGTTCTCAGGAACCATAATGAATTAACAATGAATGAACACGGCAACAACTGTTGGTTTGGTTATAAGCGGATATATAATTTTGTGTTATATTTTCAATAACATTTCTCTACATTTGGCGATTAATGTACCAAAATATAAAAAGTGATCCAATAAATTCCGGGAAGTTTTCATCTAGGGGTTTTCTTGCGGAGTTGTAATTATTTTTACTACCAACCCCCTGTTTACAAAGCAAACCCCGTAAGTTTTATTTTTTCCTTCGTGTTCGTGCTGTGGTGCGCAGGAATTCTCGTGGGAATTTTCTCACAATCCTGAAAGGGAAGTATAACCACTTTTTAGCCTACTTTCCAAAGGAATGGAAGACTTACGAGATCACTTTCCTGTCTGTGTGTTTGCGTGNCCCCCCCCCAACCTACATTTATTACCTTCTGATCACGGGAATCAAATTTCGCCAAATTCGAAACATACACAGTACTTAGTAAGAGCATCTGATTTTTATAGTATTTTAACTTTTAACACGCCGGGCACATGCTTTCAAAATGGCGGCCATTTTAATATTTAGGATGGTACGGCATATTTCGGGAACTATTCAACCGATTTAAACCAAATTTTGTATTTTGACGGTGAATAATGTAAGTATTGAATTTAGAGATAGTTATTGTTGTTTTTATGTTATAACTCTAAAACTACTCAACAAATTCTAGCCAAATTGGACAAGTAAGTAATACTATGATATAACAAAAAATATTTATTCGTGTAGCACTGAATTTTAAAAATGGCGGACAAAAGTAGCTATATGCTGGCATATATGATACTTCTAATAAATACTTTGAGCATACAAAAGTTCGTCGAAATTGGTAAAACGGTATGTTTAAGCTCAAAATATAATACAAAAAACGAGGTTCAGAAAAACTGTACAAATTATTTACATTTTTAAATACGCGAGCCACAAGTAAACTGAAGAGACTTAAAATTTTACTTTTTTTTTTGTAATGTGTTGGGCAATATATTTTTTTTTTTTTACCAGAACATAACATTGGGATTTTATTTCTGGAAGAAAAAAAAAACGGCAATGTGTTTATTACGTTTGTTATAATCATTTTGTGAAGTCAGCTTTCCCCGAGAAACCCGCCGACCAGTGGCATCGTCCGGAACGATCCCCACTTGCTTCGGTAAATTGAGAAATTCAATTTACTTGCATATAAAAAATTGCTTTTGGGCCGAATTGCGATATATACTTGTCCGACGGAAAATATCAAGTATTAACATTATTTTGTTACTTTAACTATTATTCAGGCCCTACAACGGTGTTTACAACAGTAAATAGTAAAAAATACAAATGTATTCGGCGTTGGGAGTTTATAAATCAACTGTTTTAGAGGAGAAAAAATTACGAATTTAACAGCGAAAAAATACAGCTGTCAAAAGGAATTTTTTCGATTCAGTTGTTACGTTTAAATAAAGCAAATATGTATATGCCATTCACGGTTAATTCTCACTTTTCTGAAGCCCTGCTGAAGTTATACTTCCAGGATATTCCTCCGCCTCGTGCAAACAAAGCTCAACCAAGTCTGGAAAATTTCACCGAAGGGACAATGCACAGCATTCTTGCGCACTCGTTGTAATAATATTTTGCATAAGAACTTCGGTGAAATTTTCCAGACTTGGTTGAGCTTTGTTTGCACGAGGCGGAGGAATATCCTGGAAGTATAACTTCANATTTTGTTACTTTAACTATTATTCAGGCCCTACAACGGTGTTTACAACAGTAAATAGTAAAAAATACAAATGTATTTGGCGTTGGGAGTTTATAAATCAACTGTTTTAGAGGAGAAAAAATTACGAATTTAACAGCGAAAAAATACAGCTGTCAAAAGGAATTTTTTCGATTCAGTTGTTACTTTTAAATAAAGCAAATATGTATATGCCATTCACGGTTAATTCTCACTTTTCTGAAGCCCTGCTGAAGTTATACTTCCAGGATATTCCTCCGCCTCGTGCAAACAAAGCTCAACCAAGTCTGGAAAATTTCACCGAAGGGACAATGCACAGCATTCTTGCGCACTCGTTGTAATAATATTTTGCATAAGAACTTCGGTGAAATTTTCCAGACTTGGTTGAGCTTTGTTTGCACGAGGCGGAGGAATATCCTGGAAGTATAACTTCAGCAGGGCTTCAGAAAAGTTGGAAGTAAACTTAAATGGGCTATATGGGGGAAGATCGTGGATTCGATTTCGTTCGGCTAAACTGGGAATGAATGACTTCCCAACGTGGTTTTCCACGCCCATTACCAAAACGCCGGTGGAGTTCCTAGCGAGATACCTTCTCTCTTTCCTACCACGAGGAAACGTGCTGGCCCAGGAAACTGGCCCGTGTCATGTTGGCCGGAACATTAAAATAGAAATAAAGAAAAAATTGTTTTTAAAGCATTTTTGTAGATTAGTGTATCAGTAAGAACGTCGATATATTTTCATGAAAACGTGTTTTTCCATACACAAAACTTGCACTTTATTGCAGCAAATGTACATATACACTTTATACGGAAATTTTGTTTTGTCGGATGCGACTAAACCTTGTTAGGTTGAGAGATGCCCAAGTCAATATGACTCCGTGATATCAGCGGGCTCCAGGTTCTCTGGGCGTCAAATTACAGCATTAACTCTGAACTACGCTGTCGGTGTATTTAAGAATCCTGATCGGTTCGGCAGAAACAGAATTAGATTCCCGGTTCGGCCATCCTGATACCCCTCCCCCTCTTCTCTTCTCACCGATCACAAAGGGTTTTCGAAATCACCCCAGCAGAAGAATGTCTTGGTACAGAAGCGTAGCCAGGTTTTTTGTTTTGGAGGAGCTTAACCTGTGAATTGTTATAAAGATAATAAACAACATACAAATGTATTTAAATCAGAAAATCAATAGATTAATTTTACTCTCTTTCAGTAGAAGTTCGTGTAAAGTATTTTTCATTGATCATAAAAACTAAGAGACCAATGTTACCAAAAAAAAATTACAACAAAATCTTATTTTCTTGGCTTTGTGATAAAGTAACTAAATATTGTAATGTCTGTTGCGGCTTTATTTCCTGGAATCCAAAACAGAACGGGCGTTCTGATGGATACAAACGAAGTCCTGATATACTAATAGTGTAAATTTATGGGGTTTTCTCGACCTAGAGACCTCTCAGTTATGGAGAGATGGAAGGTAAAACTTGGTTTTGGGGAGCAAAGCTACTCTTCCTTGGGGAGGGAAGAAAGTTGAACTGTAGAAAAACACAGCTTAGCTTGGCAGCCTTCCATCTACTGTTATAGTTTTACAAATTACAGATATTTCAGTGTTGGGTGGAAATTCTATTCTCAATTTTTTTTTGTCTTCGCCATTGCCTTGGTATACTACATGCTCGATTTTTTCACTGATCCGGATTGGTATCAAAATAAGGAGTAGATCTGAATTGGTAAGGTTTGGTGGAAGTTGGATTAGCACGGCCGGGGG
>NQII01001075.1:157489-181324 GCA_002778355.1 Clitarchus hookeri | reverse complement strand
GGGGGGGGACTTCACTATTGTGCAGGTGCCGGTGTAGATTTTCGAGCCGTGCCATCATGAGAGATGCGCACTGTCTCATCGTAAGTTTAGGAAATAGTATCAAATAAATCACGTGAATCAATATTTTAAACAATTATGATTTTATTTCAGATCCGTTTTAAAACATTCACACAACACTTTCATGTCAAAGTGATGGTTTGGAGGATGGGGTTATATCCTGTGACACCCCTTCCCCCCTTTTCTGAATCTGCTCCTGATAAAAATACTAATATTCTGTCTCTAATACCGGCATTATCGTCGAAGCGGTAATAAAAAAATATAATTTTTACGTATATTAGTGTTTCTTCCTCAAACGCTTGTGAGAGAGAAGCAATTCAATTCTTGTAGCCAAGCCCTAAGTAATCTGTGGCCACGCCTCAGTGGGCGTAACTATGGTAAACATATTACCAGTGTCATCAGTTTTTCCGATGGGCGCCAACCTGATGCACGACCGGGGCTAAGCCACTCTTCATTTACAATATGTGGAAAATAACATTGGATGTTGTTACGTCGCAGCAGACTGTTTCACTGAAATACATTTTGAAATTAAATTAAAGGCCTTCAACTACACTAAAATAATACCATAGCTCCAGTCTTTTTACACTAGTTGGCGGTAATTTCATTTGAAGACGTGTGTTTACAGGAAACAGTGTAAAAGTATCTTTGAGTCTGTTTTTGTCACCCAGTGCAGCCTTATATGGACCACAGGTTCGCCAACATACGAAATTGTGATTGGAACACAGAATAACTGTGTACTGTTTTACTCAAATTTTAATTTTAAGTGGTTTACAAGACAATTTTTTATATTATATAATATTAAAATTTACATCGAGGACTTAAAAAGGTGTTTATTTTAAAAGAACGAGAATAAAAGTGGGTGTTTCGTAAAGCGTAGGAAAGTTTTCGTTTCAGGGTGTGGTACACAGAGTAAGGGCGAGTGTGCTGTAATATTAATTTTGGGTGTGTGCGTGTGGTGCTATTATTTTAATTTTGCATGAAATATGATTATCAGATAGCTTCACAGAAGGTACGTATGAAAAGTTTGGAGTGAGATGTATGGTTTAATGGTTGAGTACTTACTTAGGTACGCAAGCAAACGTAGCAGAGCATTAACGTAAGTCGCAGATGGCTCCGTTCACACAATTACGCCATTTGTAGGACTGGCAAAACCTACAAAAAATTGTCATGTGTAAACACTGATCATTATTGTAGGCTATTCGAACCACTGCGATCACAGCCACACATCTGCGTAAATTATATGTTCCTGCAGTTGTTTTAGGAAAACGGTTGTGAATACTACCTATTTGCAATATTAGGAAAGAAGATTCAGCACCGGAGAGGTGCACCGATACTTAGTTCTGGAGATTAGACAGTTTTATTTCAGTATTACTTGATATACTTTCGGCTTTTGTGCTAGACGAGTAGTGCGCCATTAGATTTTTTTTTTACACTTAACTAGTCGCCTATATTTGTAGAGCTGAAGTGGAAGTTTTTTTATTGCACGTTTTTACGGCTGTACCCTTGCGGAAATTGAATACAAATAGTTTTTCAGACAATTCCTTACAATCTAGGTTTTAGATGGCAGTAATAGGAAGACGTTAGCTNCAGTTTTATTTCAGTATTACTTGATATACTTTCGGCTTTTGTGCTAGACGAGTAGTGCGCCATTAGATTTTTTTTTTTACACTTAACTAGTCGCCTATATTTGTAGAGCTGAAGTGGAAGTTTTTTTATTGCACGTTTTTACGGCTGTACCCTTGCGGAAATTGAATACAAATAGTTTTTCAGACAATTCCTTACAATCTATGTTTTAGATGGCAGTAATAGGAAGACGTTAGCATTTAATGTGGCAGATAGGTCAAATCAAAGTTGCTTGCCACTTTGACTTGATTTGGGCTCTTGTCAAAGCTGACACATGTTTTTACTGAACGCCCTTGTGTGTATGTTAAATGTACTCTTGTCTTTTCTAGATTTTGTGGATTTAGACTACTTTTCATAACAGCAGTTAGGCGCCTTATCAGACTGTAAACAAATATTTTAGCAGGAATAAAAATTTTTACGTAAAAGTGACATGTAAATAATGATTAAAAAAACCCCCATAGTTTTGTAGATTTAATGCATGTGTAAACAAAATTGTGTTGCAGTTAATGATTGAATAACTAATTTGGAGTCTTAGTGTGTAGACCAATTTGATGGAGACAACATTAATAAACATAATCGTCAAAAGTGAAGTAAACTAGGAAAATTGTGTATAATATTGATGCAATCAATATATCTTCACTTATGATTCAGAATACTGTTTGGACCTAAACATGGTATTTTAACATATACAGTGGATAAGATCAGTAAAGGGTATCTTCTTCACTGCACAGTTAATATTTTGTTCATTGCTGTGTGTATAACAGCCCACTTTTGTTTTGTGTTTTTACCAAGACTTTGGTAGGTTTTGAACTACACAATTGCTTTTTAATGTCTATGCCTATAAACAGATTTTGTGCCAGTTTGAAATTTGAGAATACCAAAAATAACCTAAAATTTACTATATGGGAGTGCTGCGAGGGTGAGGATAGTATGGACATGCCTTTGTGTACTTGTGTACTCCACTTTGCATGCACAGCCTTGATGTCACCTCACCAAATACACTAGAGACAAATACCGGACAGCTCTACAAATAGCATAGGTATGCGAAAAAAAACCTAGTGCCAAGAGGTGTTACTATTATCATATTTCTGGAAGTATTTCAAAAGTTATCATCATTTGTTTGCACATATTTTCCACATCGGAAAAATTTGACGTATTGGGAATTAGTTTTCGTCGTATAGGTTTTAGACGTTGTTAAATAAACTTTCCATAGAGGAAAGAAAGTTACGGCTTCATATCTACCATGTTGGCATCAAATTGTTAATATCCAAAGAATGTAGCACTAAACACAGGTTCTGCTGTCTGGAGGTGACAACACTGCCGGAATTTCTCGCAGAAATCTTCAAGCTGTCCGGTATTGGTTTCTAGTGTATTTGACTTCACTTCAAGATCTTAGGCCTATATGAATAACTTCACTCATATGCATTTGGACACTGCAAATTTGGAAGCCCCATATTAAAGTAAATTGATTCACTGCATAGTATGGCAATGAAAAAAAAACCCTTTTTGCCTTTAGCAGTAATTATTAAGTTTAGGGGCTTTTCTGAACGAAACATCCTAGACCAACAAGTTGCGTTATTGGGTTCTGCACAGCTTACCTTGTTCATATTCAAGAGGGTGTAATGTTAAAATAAGTAGAACATATAAAAAAAAATTAGGAAATGTACAAGCAGTTTGCTTGGTTTGTTTACGTCTATTAACGTCTACCGCCATTATTAATGGCTGCGCATTGCTGATTCCATGCTACGTAGCGGCCACAGATGTCATTACGGGCATTTTGATGGTCAATTTTAAAATAATCAGTCACCATTGCGTCTTTGCTGGGTCTAGGAAATATAATATTTTCCGCGATTTCTTTTTTTTTACAGAAAAGCCCCTTAACTTAATAATTATCCCTTTAGCATTTTTACATTAAAATGTAAAACTCAGCATGTAGGTTTGGCCAACACCATAGCTTATTTTGATTTCAGCCATGATCAGAGAAAATGTTTGGTAAAAACATAATATTAAATATTTGTTACAAAAACGTTTAAAGTGAAAATAACCTGTGTTATCCTCCACACCACAGAATTGTTTAAAATAAACTATGGAACCAAAAAAAAATGTAGGCATACTGGTATCTTAAAATCATGCCACAGATGAATGCCCAGATATGACCTATTTACATTCAGTATACTTTGCATGAAAACTGTTAAAACGTGATAAGTATCCCACTAATCCACAAATAGTACACCTTGTAACAATTGTAACAGGCTAGAATAACATGCTGAAAACAATTTTGACTACCTAACTTAACCTAACCTGAGTAGTGTACGACACTGTTTTTCAACTTTATTTACAGTACTCGACAGCTGGAAACAATGTGTTTATGGTTAATAAAGAAATCACTATTTACATTAAACTGTTTTGGTGAGGGGCATAACTTCTCAGCAGTTGTCATTAAAGATGGGGGGGAAAGCATAGTTATTGCAGTTGTATACACCAAAATATTTGTGGTGATACCTGAAACATTACAAAAGCACAACTTTTCACAACAGAATGTTTTGTATAACTTATCCAAAACTCACAACAGAAAAGACAGTTGGGTCCTATATAGAAATAAAACCCAGAATTAATTAATTCATTCATTGTATTCATCCAAAAGACCATACATATGGTAAGCAAATATAACTAAAACTTTTATCATTCTTACAAGCTATCTAAATAATTTTCATAAATGAAAACGCATAAAATAATATTAATTGTATCATCTCAGCACAGGGATCCTATGCCGCAAATAACCAGAGATGCAGATGACCTCGTGCACAGAATTATTGAATCACAAGAGGTCTTTAGCTGGTCAACAAACAATCTTGACATTTCAGACATTTCATATGTTTACAGGTAGACTAGGTATGTCTCGAGACAACTGCAAACTTTGCAAAAAAAAAATTCTTTTAACACAGAATTGATAAATGTGCCATTGAGGGAATGTTAAATACACAAAAACCAAAAGAATAGTTTTTCCCCTGAAAAACTGATGAAGTAAGTAATTAATGACTATTCACAGTAAAGTGAGCACTTTCGACAGCCCTCTCTTTTGGAATAATAGTAAATAAATATATTTTATTTCCTTACATGTTAACTTCCGAGTGCAGTGGAATCTACATACTGTGTTTATTACTTACATGGCAATATTTAAAAAGGTGGTTGAAGGATAAAAAAAATTTCTGAAATAAAGTAACTAGGGCCTCAAAAGTGCTCACTTTACCAAAAACAGCCTATACCCAATATTGACGTGCAGGAAAATTGAGAGCTGCGCATGTAGAAATATGTTTCAAGTATTAAACGTATGACTTCTTCCTGCATGTTGACAACTAGTTAACCCAACAGCCAAACCACCCTTTCAACACTGAATATTTTGTAACCAAAATGATTTACTATAGATACATTTTTTGATTGGGCACTTCCACCCAACATTTTGGGATGCTCGCACATCATTTTATGTGTAGCCTGTGCATTTCAGTGGGAAATTTTGGTACAGTGAATGTTGATGTATATTATGCAAGTTTTGTAGTGATGACTGAGGCTATGTATGAAAAGATAGTTAATTATTTTGTAATTTATGGTTTTATAGGTTTTAGTTTAGATATCTGCTATGATTGTTTAGCACNGAAAAAAAAAAAAAAGGGGGGGGGGAGGGAATTTTGTAAATTCTTCATTTGACAAGAAAAATGTAACACAATGGTACTTATAAAGATTAGGGACATTTCTGTAAAATTATTTCTATTGGCAGTACTCATGAATCATCATTGCATAGCCGCATTGCTATTTTTGCAGTAGGCCTACATATTAGGCCCGTTCTACAAGCAAGCGGAACAAGCGGACGACTTGGGAATACGAAGAAACGTACTGTCTTGAATGCGAAGAAACGTACAATACGAAGAAACTTACAATCTTGCAACTTACGAAATAAAAAATACAGAGTTGTTGCAAATTACTGATATAGTTTTTATAATGTACACATCTCATTTTATATTTTGTTACAGTGTTTTAATGCTGCGTATTTATTACTGCCAAACCATGTGCATTTATTAATTAAAACAAAAATGATAATTGTCACGGAAAATTGAAGCACTTCTTTCCGTGTATACCACGAAAATGAATATCAACAAACCAAATACTAGATTCCTATTGGCTACACGTATTCACGGACACGGAAGAGTTAGTAGATGCCCAGCTTTCTTACGTGTATCAGTACATTATCCGGATCTGCATGAGTCTCATTGTAAATTGAAACGGAGTGTGTTATGCATCTACTTCCGTGATCTGTAACTGCATGCATCATTGTAGAATGCGCCTTATGAAATGCAGTATTGGGGAGGGCCATGAAGATCAAGGAAATAGTGGTCTAGACATTAATAGCAGGTAAAGTAACACCATAATAAATGTCCAAATGCATGAAAAATGGGTAAATGTTATAAATAATGACTTTTCTGAAAAATGGAAAAAAAATTCCAGAAAATGGTATGTATTGACATTACTAATCATACTGAACACGAATTTCATGGGGCATCACAATATTTGAAGTAGGGCCTACATACGACAAAACATGATAGTGGAGAAGGCTATGAAGATCAGGGAAATTGTGTAAAATGTGTGTCAACCGGGTTTCTTAACCACCTTAAATGCAAGAAGACCTAACCTAACTTAAGCAACCGTCACTATATGTAGGTGAATCACAAGAGGTGTTTATGTAGATGCGCAATCACAAATAAATGACAATTATTAAATTGTGTTGTTTAACCACGTTAAAGACAAGAAGACCTAACCTAACTTCATGGTAGTTGAATCACATTGAATAGGTGTACTGACTGGCACATTGGGAAAAGTGCAATAAGTGCTAACAGGAATAAATGGTGGTAATTAAATCTTGTGGGGAATAACATTTAACTCTGTACATCCCTAATTGTCCGTATTCCGATGCTTGGTAACGCATTGGCGCTCGCACACCTTGTGATTCGCCTGTCTTGAAGTTAGGATAGGTCTTCTGTCATTTAACATGGTTAAATGACACAATTTAACTACAGTCATTTATTAATGTTATTCATTATTCTTACACACACACATCCTGTAATTCACCTAGCCTGAAGTTAGGTCTTCTGCATTTGACATGTCTAAACGCTGACAGTATGCAAGCATTGCATTTTCCATGCTAACATACTATATGAGACAGTATAATCCACTACACTGAATGCAGTTTCCACTCTAACATACGACTATGGAAAGCCCATTAAACGAGTTTACTGAATAACGTTGACATTACTCGCCTATGTAGCCACTGGATACACCTCCTTGGTGATATATTGTTGAAAACACACATACAGGGTACGTTCACCATCTATGGAAACTGTAAACCTCGCAAACTCTCGTAAATCTGTACAAAAGTTAGATTTAACACTTTACATGGTAAAAATCGTGAATAACCACGAACATGATCAGCACGAACCACACTCCACAAACTGTCATTCTCAAATAATGGTAACTTGTATTGTAATGGCTGAACCTCAGCGATTTCCCGCTTATAATTTGTTAAAACAACTTTTGATTGGCTGTTTTCGTCACTACTTCATAATACGACAAACACATCATGATACAAGTAAACAAAGGCACTTGTACAATATTTGTACTAATACAACCCCTGCTAAATTTCAACAAAAATGTACAGTTTTCGTAGATTGTGGACATTCCCTTCAAAAAGTCTTAATTCTTAATAATTACTGAAAAATGTTAAATACAATTGCAAATGTCTGCGGAAAAGAAGATTTTCCGCTTCCCGGAGTGAGTTTCGTGTGGTTGTATCAGCTGTGTATGAAACAATTCACTTTTATGAAGTTAGTTTACTGTTGGTACAAAGTTCCAACAGTTGCAGGGGGCTGCGGTTTCTGAGCAGTAAACCTGTTCCCCTCCAACCAAAGTGAAATGGGTTCAATCCCCGGCTGTGTCACTCCTGGATTTTCGCACGAGGGAATCGTGCCGGACGATGCCGCAGGGTGGTGGGTTTTCTCGGGATTCTCTCGTTTCCCCCGGCCTTTCATTCCGGCGCTGCTCTATACTCGCCACAATCACCCTCATCGACTCTCAAGACGTTGCTGTTAAGAGCTGCCCGAATCTCTTCACTCACTCCAACAGTTGCAAACCTTTAATAAATGAAATACAAAACTAGACATTGGCAAGAAGAACGAACATTTACAGCATATTGCACAGACAATGGCACATTTGACCCAGTCTGTTGCGTTGACACAGCATTAGGGAAATTTAATGCTTTTCAGATACTTCATTTGATTATGGTGTGGTGATTACATTCATGTTAAGAGGTGAGTTAAATATTTCTTGTTGGTATGAACTTTGATTATTTTCTTATTGATATGCACAAAGGCCAACAGGATCTCCTATTTACTAGATAATATTTTTGACCTTCCATGTTGGGTACTGTAATTTCCTATGTTGCAACTGTGTGGTTGCAGCATTCACTGGTTCAGTGTGAAAGTGTGAAAAACAGGTTCTGCAAGTTTGGTCAACAGTGTTGAACATTAGAGGTAAATTGATTTCAAAAACGGTGGTGTTACTTGCCGTTCAGCAGTCGCCAATCTGGAGCTATTTTTACATTTGAGGCTCTGAGTCAAGGGAGCCATAAGAGGGCAACATTGACATGCAAATAAAGTGCCCCTTCCCAGGGGATTAATTCTCTGGACATCCTGCTTATCGAAGTTGTGTAATGACTGGTTTTATTTCTCAGGAGAAATCTGAATACTTCTGCTGTGACTAGTATTACGTTAAATTTTTTGAGATGATTTTTTTTCAATGCACCTTGGAATAGGTATAGTTTTAGCCTATTTATTTTTCATCCTTACCTATTCTCTTAATGTTTAATGTTATAGTCAATTCACGGTTACTTCCATCTTTTGTGAAGGCCTGCTGAAGCTCTACATCCAGGATATTCCTCCATTTCATGCAAACAGATAGCGCACAGCATTCGTGCATACTCAAGTGTTATAATATTTTGCATTTGAACTATGTCTAGGTATTATCAGCATGCCTATTTTATTCCCTGTTTTTATTTTTACTAATTATAAAAGTGGAATATTAAAATTTGTAGACAAAATGTAAGTAAAAGTTCAATTTTATAAAATAAAGGAATTTTTAATTTTAACACAAGTATAAAATGCTAGTGAGACGTAAGATATTTCGGAAACAACCAAGCACGGGGGTGGCTTTTTAAAGGTGTAATTCAAAAAGTGTGAAGAAACCGCGAGTAGACCATTATTGAGTTGTTGTGTGCGAGTAGATCATACATATCTCAAACATCAAGAATAAAAATACAAAAGTTATTTCATATAGATTCAGCCTTTAGTGATTAATATTGGGAATTTTCATTAAGTTGGCCACAGCAGCATTAAACATGTATTTTTGGCTTTTTCAAAGCTTCCAATGTTGAAAAATCATCAGCATTTTTTAATATTTTGGGTTAATTAAAAAAAATTGATAGTGCACCAGATGTTAAGACAAGATGATGTGTCATCATTGGGATTTTGTATCAACCGCCAACTAGCTCTAGAAAAGTGAGTTCATGCAAATCTGCGCTACTCTGCTTCCAGGAGCAGATGTGAGAGTGAGCGCAGGGGGCGTGGTTTTACTTGCTTCATTCAATTTTACCAGACATGTATGAAGCAGATAAATCTGCGTGCCCTCCGCACTCTTATCACTCGCGCTTCAGGAACCAGAGTGATGTAGATTCTGTGTGGATTTACTTTACTAAAGCCATTTGTGGAAATGCTTTAACATTTTTCGTGCATTTCAGCATTTATTGTGGTAATAAGTTTCTTGTTTTTAGCCCACAATTTCCGTGATCTTCATAACCCTCCCCTCTTATCACAGTTCATAGTATGTACTGTGAATAAAACAATGTGCCTATGTGGATATGATTCAGCATGAATAATACTGTCAATACAAGCCCCTATTTATTGTAATGCAGCTTGTAATATTTGGCGATCAGTCTCTTATCAATGTCATTGCCTTTTGGATGGCTTATCTTGTCTACAGTTTTGCTTGTGCAAGAATATTAGCTTACTTACTGTGTGCAGATGTATTTTTATTTTTTAGTCAAGTCACGCATCTTTGTTTTCAGTTTTCATATTAAATAATCCTGCCTTTGCTTTCTTGCTGTTGGGTAAAAAGAGAGCACTGAGAAAGAAAAGACTTCATGCTATAGTTTTTGCACCTAGAGGGAGAAATAGGGTAATTTTTTTCACAATTTTTTATAACAAGAGCTTTAAATCACATCTTTAAAAAATAAATGTAAAAAATATATTTTTAGAGTGTGCATTAGTGATTATTTCTTACTGAGAGGAAACTCAGAAATAAAAATTAAGAAATGAAAAGTTTATTTTGCAGCACAGCAATTGCTTTTTCTAAGCCTACAGAAGCAGGGGCCAAAGCTTAATTTTGATGTACTCGTGGCCTCCCTCCATGCAGTATAAGAACGGGACAAGTGATAACAATATTGTAAACAGACTACTTCTGGAGCGAAAGCATTTCATCGCCATTATAGAGTGGCTGTACCAAGTATTCATCACTGTGCTGTCTGCTGCTGTACTTTTGAAATAAACATTTGAAAAATGTCACTGTCCTTGCCTGCAAATATTTTAATGGGCTTGCTGACTGGCATGCATCCAGTAAAGTTGAGAATGACAGAAGAAAAATAGTTCCTTGTCTTAATGTTTAATTGAAAGCGTTTGATAAAAATGAGTGAATACTGAAATTATTTCTTTGGCTTTCTGTGTTTTTAATGCATGCATGTTTAAGATATAGCAAATTTGTAATATATTTACTTTTCTAATAGTTTCACATACCCATGCATGAATAAAGTGATCAGACCCATGGTAATGTTAATTTTATATAAGGTGGAGGAGTACACTATGTCCATATAAGTAGATCCTAAGAAGGGTTTTCAGAACTGATCAGTTTACCATGAACAGTCTTTATCATGGCTGCTGTGACTATAATTGCTGTCATCATTCACTTTATTTTAAAGAATGCTGTCTATTTGCCAGGGCTGTTGCTCTATATTTTTCCCTCACATGGTTATAGTACCCGTCAGTCTTGTTTGTCACTGACGAAATAAGATACTGCAAGTTGTGTGAGCATTTTATTTTATGTAACAATTCATCAGTCATGTTTTTTCTCCAACTAATCTGTATATTTTTTCCTATGCTAACTCAACCATGCTCTGGTCGCACATGCATGCACATAGTTTGGCATCTATGCGACACCATGCTGCTAGTCATGTGTCTTGTCTTAAATTATTTTTTCTTGGTTTCATCTCCACAAGTCTATACAAGTTAAAAGTATGCAATAATTCATCACAAGTAACACCTTTCTTGTACTAGCAGATTTACATTGTGCTTCAAAATATGCTTGGGTAGCACCATAGAGATGGACAAGGTCAGTGTTCTAGTAATGGGTGGCTCCATTGTGAGGACCCAGGTACGAACACCTTAATTTAACTGGCCAAGGCTAGCCCAGATGTATCTGCAATGTTTCTTTCAAGTACACTGGACTCCAACTTCCTCTAGTGCAACAGAAATTAAATGAAAAATATTGTGAACCTCTCTCTATCACGTGTTCTGGGGTTGTAAACCATAGGGGAGAACATTGGTGTTTCAATGCTTTCCTAATGGGTAGTCTTTTGCACACCCAGATCAACCAGTGGTCACTCCTATGGGCGGCTTATCTGCTTTCATGAATTGGTAAGGTGCATTATTTGTGTTACTAAAACAGATTGTTTTGGCAAGTTAGGAAGTATCACCAACTTTTGAAAGTTTGTACAATTTTTTTGATTTTAATAATCACTGTTGACAGATCCAGCAGTGTACCTGAGCTACAAGTTACAAATGAACCCAGTGCTACTCCCTCTGTATATCACACTGAGTACTTTCCTTGCACTATGGTGTACATACTGGTTAAATGTTTGGTATTGGAAGAGTTTTATTTTTGCGCAATAGTTGTTGCGACGTCACAGTGTCTGCTGTACCAGTATTTTTAACTTGAAATTTTCTTTTCTTGAAACCTATGGTTTTTAGTAATCTGTTGAGTGGCTTGCTTCTCCATGGAAATGTAATATTTTTTTATGAACTGCAATAAATTTGCTATTATTGGCCCTTTTTTCTAGTCGTGAATGAGGTTTCCGATGGCCATTCATTACCAAAACTATTGTGTCTTTTGTTTTCTTTGCTTTGACAGCAATATAAAATGCTGCATGTTGAGTAAATAGTTGAAATTTTCTTTGCATTGTTACATTTATATAACATTACTTATTATTACAAGTACGTGAATATTATGAATTAACCAGGTACAAGCATAGACTTCTTAATCATTTACATAGTCCGGTAACATTTGTCGCTGCCATGCCGAAACAATATTTTCTTCTTTGGGCTGTGTTGCACATGATAGTCATGATATTTCTCTTTGTTTGTTACTGGCTACTACTAGTCGTATCAAGCATGTCATGGCGACTGTAAAATCACTTTCATAAATTAACCAAAGTATACGAGTTTGGAGTCTTAATATGCTGCCAAATGAATTGGTGAACTTGAAAGACCTCTGCTTATAATCTAGTGTTCTCTTGTGTGAATAACTTTGTTCTTCTTAGGAGGCAACATTTTTAGTCTCAATTGTTTTGAAATTACAGAAATAAGTAAAACACCAAACAATGGGTGTATAACACTCGTAATGTGTGCAGTGGCATAATTGGCGAAGGGGTGGAGGCACAGGATATACATTGCCCGTACTTAAATTTAGTAAAGGGTGCCAGAATTAGAGTAAATTGGCATCCAAACTGTTTTTGTTCACCAAGATGTGTTGATATAATGTATACAATACAATATTTAATAAATTTTTATAATGTAGTTCTGTTCCCTATATAAATCTGTGCTTGTGGGCTATTGACATTTCTCTGTTTTACGCAGCATGTAATTTAGGTGTCAGCTATAATGAGGTCACAGTCAAACGTGTCATTAAGCACAAAATGCGAACAAAGTTTTCCATGTTATTTGGAGGAGTTCAGTGTGGTCGCTTGACACTAATAAAGATGGGTGGTAAATAGCATATTATTGATCCTAAACATGAAATAACACTGCTGCAGAACATTGAATTTCAATACAATCCCTTGTAAACAATAAACCATAGAGACTAAAGATGCTCTACACAAATTTAAAACATTATGCCTACCTCAGGAATTAAAATAAAATGTATACTTCAAATTTTGAGGGCATGTTTAGAAAATCATGACTTATTATTTAAAGCATTCTCCATGAAAAGGGAACACAAGCTCATTTGCCAGTGTTATAGCTATGGCTTCAATTTAGGTTTTGATCTCACCAAAATAAAAATTATTAGTGAAGCAAAAATGTCTTAAAGAGGGGTGCCTAAAGGTTTACCCACTCCACCCCAATCCTTATACAGGATTATTCTAAAACCATGGGACAAACATTGAGGGGTGGTAGAGCTCACTAAAACAAACAATTATTGTATAGGAATATATGGGCAGAAGTGACACGTTGAGGCACAAACACAGAAATAACACATGAAATGCAACACATTGTTTATTTACAACGTCGCCACTAAATGCCTTTTTACAGCAATGTTTATAATAATTGCTCAAAATTGCTACCACCGACAGTAATGCAAGCTTAGTAGCGTCGATGGAGTGATTGGCGAACAGATTCAAATCGCCGGGTATTTCACGCACGCCATCATTGTCAGCCAATCACGCCATATGTAGAGGTCGCCAAGCATGCGTGACTGTTGGTGGATGCATTTCCAGCAACTGTTTTAACATTTTCTGTACGGAATCACTCGTTAAGTATGCTGCTAATGAACGTTTTGTGTTTCCATTAATGTGTTATGTTTTTGTGTTTGTGCCTCAACGCGTCACTTCCGCCCATATATTCCTATACAATAATTGTTTGTTTTAGTGAGCTCTACCACCCCTCAATGTTTGTCCCATGATTTTAGAATCATCCTGTATGCCTAAAGGTGCCGCCTCCTAAGTTGGAGACATTTCACCACTGACTGAGTCAATATGGACATTACACTGCATGTGCTGTCGAGAAACGTAGTATTAGCCATGTGCTTCCTCAATCCTCAGCTCCATCCCCAACCTGCCACATGTTTCCCCACTCCCCACATACACCTGATTAGGGGCAGAGAGCCGAGTCCCATATAGTAAACCTTCCCGGAATGGGAAATGGTAAACAAAGCTTTCGTACAATTTAATGCATTTTGGCAAATTTAAAAATAGAAGTGATTTAATTTTAATCAAATGGGCGGCTTGTTTTTGTTATTTTGTGTGCCAAGTATCTGCGAAATTGAACATCATCACAAGGAAGGGGGAAGTGGCTGATGATTCATGGAATCCATTAGATCAAGCACAAGGAGGTTTGGAGATACGGATGTAACTGAGCAGATTGGAGTCGGCCACTTTATGTAAAGAATAACCGAAATTATTGTCTGTGGTTCTTCATTCCCTCAAGATTTTCAAAGTCATCCACTACAGTTGACAAGAGTACATCACTATCGTTTCTGCTTTCTTTATTATATGCACTATATAAATTTAATAATATTTTGTAGATACTTTGAAATTTGAAAACTAATTACTGCACCGTTGAATGTATTGAAGTAGTTAATATTTTCCTATCAGTTTGTATAGTCTATTCACAGTTTCTTCACGCTTTTTGAAACAAACTTTTAAAAAATCACTCCATTGATGACACGTATTGGTTGTTTCCTAAATATGGCATTTTTCACAATTATTTTATACGTGTGTTAACATAAAAATTTCTTATATTTGTTCAATGGAACCTTTACTTACAATTTATCTATAAATTATAATATTTTAGTCTTATTTAGTACAAATTAATCAGTGAGAAAATAGGTGTGCTGAATGTGTGCAAAAATTTATTACACTGAGTGTGCACGAATGTGGTGCATTGTCCCTCTGGTGTAATTGTCTAGACTTGGTTAAGATTTGTTTGCATAATGCAGAGTAATGTCCTGGAAGTAGAACTTTAGCAGGGCTTCAGAAAAGTCGGAAGTTACCATTATTGCACTATACGAAGAATTCCACACTATTCTCAGGTTATCTCCTAATCCACTGTGCCGTCTCCAAGAGAGTGTGTGTATTGGACTTAATTTTTCTTTATTTCCCTCTGATATTTTTTCTATTTGTTCTTTATGTATAAATACAATTTAATAAATTATTTGAAAACAACATTCCCATGTCACCAACATAAAAATGATTTTGAACACAAAAGCGGAAGTTTGAAAGCTCATGGAGCAACCACTCGCGTCACTGGCGCCGGCCAGCTGTCCGCTTGCCTCCCTTCATCTAGTTGTCTCCCAGATTTGTCAGTAGTCTTTCACCCTTCGTTGTGATTGTTTGAGTGAAGTGCGAGTTAGTTTATTTTGCTGAAAAATGAGTTGTGCAGCAAAATGTTAAAAGTTTTGAAGAATTTACCTGAAGAAAGGAATGACTGTAAGTACATTTATTTCTTTTAGGGTTTGTTGGTAAATTTTAGGTCATATTTTTTAATAAAGTGGGATTTTTCGGTTTTAGAGCATTATTCATGGCTACTTGAGGTTGGACAAAGCAGTACTGGAGGTCAAATTTCCAATGCTCCAATTGAAGAAAATGAAGTAATTCCACATCATGACCTTGAAAACGAATCTGATAGACCTAGTGAATATGAGGATAATCAGTCTCAATCAAAAAATGGTAGGCGAAAATGAATCCCATCAAAAAACTGCGGAGAGAAGATTCAGCAGAAGGAATTTGTGATGTCTGCCCAAAATAGAAAAACAAAAAAAATTGTAGAATCTGCAAAATACCTATTTGTAATGAACATTGTGAATTTACTTGCTCTAATTGCATTTGAAATGTTAGCTAATTAGAATCAGAATAAGTAATAAATTATTTTTAACAATATTCATATTTCTATTTTTATTTTATTATGAATGGAACTATTTTTAAATAATACTAACGTAAGAGAATCCATACCATTTATTGTAATTAACAATTTAATTTGCATTTTTGTTATTACTTTTGAAGGCTTATATACAAACAAAAGAGTAATCCCTAATGTTATCTAAATAATCTATTATTAATTTTGGTTAATAATTAATTTTGTTGTGTTAATAAGTTTTGTTGTTGTTTTTATTAATTTTTTTCCAATACATTAATAATTTTACAATTTTATTGAATAAAATACATTAAATGGGTGATTGATTTATTGATGCATTTGGTTTAAAATATTAAAAAATTAACAAAACCGTAAATAATGCAGATTATAACTTATAGAAATGATTAAAACTGAGATGTGAGGAAAATGCTTACGCGTGACCAACGGAGTCTCACGGAGGGGCGTGACCAACGGAGTCTCACGGAGGGGCGTGACCAACGGAGTCTCACGGAGGGGCGTGACCAACGCCAGGTTAACAGGTTAAAGAAAAATTAAGCTCTCAGTAATGTTTTCTCTAAAATTAAAATGTTGAAATTAATGTTTGAGGTAAGTTTTTTTTTTTTGCCTAACAAGGTATAATTAATGCAGCCATTGTTTACGAACATTCACTTTCTCTGAAATGGAAGAAAATATATATTTCATTAACTCTTGTTTTGTTTTGACTGTAACATGTTCACCAGAAGCTATTATTTGTTGCTTCATATTGAGTAAATACAGTGTATTTCTAAGCATTTAACGTTATTTTAAGTAAAAGTTTCATGGCTGTGTTTTTATTGATACACAGTGGATGAAAGAAGAAATTACACATGACTTTCAAAAGTGTACAATCAATTGCATCAGCCTATATCATTACTGCAAAGTACTTTCGCTAAAAGGGATGAGTTATGGGGTATTATTGTTTGCAGGGAAGGAAAAATGATTTTTTTTACCTTAATGCTTCTGATTGCTTTGTCCCTTGAAGTACACTATGCTTCTGAACTTAAATATGGCATTACGAGCATTGCTGTCAAGATAGCTCGGCATGAAATTTAACACAAGAAGCTTATTGAAATGGAGCTGAATATAAATACTACTAATAGTCACTAATGATAACTGCTTCTGGGAAGCGTTTTTAATCTCCTACCATAAATGAAGACCTAAGCTTAGTAAGAGATAATTATGTTCAACTACAAGGCTATGCTTTTGTAATGAATCTTGCAAGATACTGTTCAACTACGAGCTGCAATGGAAAGAGATTTAGTGAGGGATTGGAAATTATGGATGCTAACATCACAACTGGTGAATAAAAAAATACACCAAAAGTCTCACTGGCTGAAATTTTCTTTTGATAAGTAGCCTACACCACTCCAATCGAAATTCTGGTAACAATGTGGCAGATGATTCCACAGAATTGAAAAAAAAATGTGAAATAATTTTTAAACGTCATACCCTTTTGGAAAATGTATTACGTAATTTCATTAAATTTTTTCTCTAATTTGTGTTTGAATTCACTTGAATAGAACAATTATTTCTGAAACCAGTTTGACATTTGTGGCAGAGTGCTTCCATTAGCCGCACACAAATTTGTGAGGTCGCTGGTTTAATTCTGGCATTGCTGGTTGTTTGCAAAATGGAGGAAGGGGAAATTATAAAAATGGTTTTATATCCACATAAGTCAAGAGATATGGAATTATTATTAGATTAGGCTTCTAAGATGATGATATTCCACACTTGAACACCACTAAGTCATGTCTGTTGACTTTTTATTACAGTACATTAAAAGCCAAGAATTTTTGTAGCAGTACTCGAAATGTTCAATATTATGCAATTTTTATTGTAACCGTAATTTAGCTAGACCCTATAGCATAACAACAAGAAGTTACTGATATAACTAATGAGTCCGCTTTCCTCAACATGGGAGCAATTAATTTTTAAATAATTTCTTAAAAGCTGAGTTGGTAGGAAGGATTCTACTTCTCTTTGAAAGCAATAACTTTAGAAATGAAACACTAAACTAATACAACAGTAGTGAGACAATTACAAATACATAGGTGCCTTACCCGGGACTTGAACACAAAAAACCTCTTGCTATAAGCTAGTGTGCAATCCACTGCATTACGGAGCTCTGATTCGGAGCATAAACTTAGTATTTAATCAGTGTAATGTTTCGAATGATAAGGCTCACTAACCTAAAATATTTACAGGGCCTTTATTTTTAAAGCAGGTGACTATTCCATATAAATATGTAAATTTACATGGCCTTCTGTAGTATTTACGGTGTGCACAATTTGGTACAAATTTATTTGAAATGTTCCAGTGTAACATTTGGTGGGAAACAGTTGTTTGGCATGGCATAAAACCTCCATAATTTTTGTGGCGATCTTCATAAATAGAGGACAAAGAAACAATGTTGTAGCAATTTCGGTGATTGAATACTGCCAATATACAAAGTTAAGTTAAAATTTATTGCATCGTTTCGTAGATATCGCCCACAAAACTAAAATGATTTTGTAACTGTCATTCTGAAAATAAGTGTCTCATACTTGAAAAACATACATTTATTAATTTAGCCTGCCACAGTACAATATCTTGGGCAAATTTTGTAAGAATGGGTTGATTGTTTCCCCGAGATACGAGATAAAATAATTAATTTTTATTGATAGGGCAATCTTATAAAATGGCAGAGAAATAAGGCTCTGCATAAACAAATTTTATGGTTGTAATAGGTACTGCCAGTTTACAAAATTAAGCTGGAATTTGTTTCGTTAGTAAAATATACTTAAATAAAATATTTATATAGCCACCATTTTGAAAATAAGTGCCTGACCTACATAAAACATACCAGTTTATACCATCTCCTGCAGTACTATTTGTTTGCCAAATTTGATAGGAATAGGTCAATTCTTTCTCGATATATGGATAACTTTATTTTATTCGAATGGTGCTATCTTACAATATGGCCGACAAAATGGTTATTTGTAGGTATACATGCTGCTTGTAATAAGATACTTTCAATATACAAAATTTTGTTCGAAATTGGTTAAATGGTATGGCAGATATACCAAATAAACTCGCAACGTTTTTTATGGCCCCCATTTAGAAATAAGTAACTAATCAAGTTTAATCACTTACGTTTACATGGCCTACCATTGTATTACCTACATGCCAAATTTGGTTGAATAGTTTTCGACATATAATGTAAAATCTTTATTTTTTAGTTTGTGCTATGCTACAAAATGGCGGACCAACAATATTCATTTTAAAATGTACTGTTCAACTTATAGACATTAACTGCAACTACAGTTTCCTTAGATGAAAATTGTCTTTAGATCGCATGGTTATTGCAAAATGACACGTCAAAGTCAAAATTTTACTGTTTTTGTAGTGTACAAATAAAATAAACCAAACGGTTTGCAGAAAATTTGAAAAAAATCCTCGCAAATGAGTTGTGAAGTACGCAGCGGGATATTATTACCAGTGGAAGTCAACCGATTTGAACCGCCGGTGCCACTTTGTAGTTTCCTCATTCCTTTTGAGGAAACTGCGCAGACTGGCTCGCGACAGGAATAGCACCAGTGCTACAGTTCCTATCTTAAGTGTCAAGGTCCTTCGTGTTTGAGGCGAGGATTGGCGTACGAAATAATTCAGAGTCGTTGCTCATGCCTTAGTATACCCATAATTGTAGTCCTGTGTGTTGGAAACGAGCGTGTTGATTAGATGCTGCTTTTTTTAAAATGAGATTATTCAGGCTGGGATTTAACGTGAGTTACTGCAGCAGTACTGTTTGACTCATTTTGTGGGAGTAAATTGTATTTTGTATATCTTTTCGTGCATCTATGCGGCGGGTATTAGTTATCCTGCTTTGAACGTAATGTGAATATGATCAGCAGTATTTTGCCTCAGTAACTATCTTGGCCGCATGCAGAAATGATTCAGCATTGAACAAAGACTAGTCCTGAATAACCAAACCATTGTATTTTATATCTCGTGATAAGGCAATCTTTTCCACATGAATAGCTATGTGCGTTTTTAGAATTTGTCAAGTTTTGCAGGTACTTTTAGGGTTATAAATATGATCTGGAAAAACAATGTAGGGAATATTGTAAAAAAAGAACTGAAAGGAATGCCGTTGTGATTGCTTTATTGTTTAAAACGTGTTTTTAGAGAAACTTGCCGACATATACGAGACAATTTAAATTTTCACGTTGGTCTTATGCAACTAGTAGTTTGCGAAATTGCCGTCGTTTAATGACCCATTTTTTTTACACTGTTTCTGGGCACTTGAATAATTTTCAAGACGCGTCAGTTATTTGTTTTATCGAAGACAGTTTGTTCAGCAGCCACCCGTCGTTTTTTCAAAAGACTGATTTCAGTGTAAAAAAAACCCCTTCAATATCATGGGTAGAGATGGTGATTTATCGCGGAAATGTCGGACAGCACGTAGGTTTCAACGTCTTGTGTACATGTCTGCAACATTTATTTCCTCACTGGCTGCAGTACACGTGAGATATTATTTCCTTGTTCGAGTGACCCAATCGAACCACTGTTGTCTGACGCTGAACCTGAACGCACATACGTACACGATTCGCGCGCGAAGAGCTGAGAATGTGTCGTCCAATCGCAAAAGGGTTAGGAAACTATAGAGGCTGGCAGACTTCATTGTGGCAAGATATAAAAAAAAAAATCTACATGGATTTGAAAATTTTTTCGTACATCTTCAGTGAAGATGCAAAACCTAGTGTGTCGCCATTTTATGTTATTCACTCAGGAAATTCAACACAAAAATTCTGCATCTGTTGTCACAGACAAAAATGACAGTTTTTTTTAGAAACGAATACTTTGGTAAGATAGAAGTATTAACTTGTATGTCGGCACAAAATGTGATGGATAAGTTCGTCCATTAAAAAAAAATAGTCGACTATTTCGAAATTGTCAGCATATGCATAACATTTTTCCAATTTCATAATAACCTTTGATTAAGTTTTCATAGTAATGAAAACCTTTCTTTTTGCTGGGGTAACTTTGCACTTCTCAAAAAGTTTGTTTTGGTGCCATTTGCCAAAGAAACTGAGAACTGTATAGTCTATTTGCGGTTTCTTCACTTTTTGAATTTGACCTTTGAAAAATCACGCTACGTATGTCATGTTTAGTTATTTCCTAAATATGCCACGTGTCGCAAGCGATTAATAGTTTTGTTTACGTAAAAGTAGCTTATTTTTGGATAAATTAAACTGTTACTTATATTTCATGTATAAATTATTTTTCATTTATAATCATCATTAAAAAATAGTGAGAAAATAGGCGTGTTGGTAATTCCTGGTAAGAAATAGTTCTCATGCAAAATATAATTACACTGAGTGCGTACGAATGCGGTGCGTTGCCTCTTTGGTGTAATTTTCTAGACTTGGTTAATCTTTGTTTGCACGAGGCGGAGGTAGGACTTAAGCAGGGCTGAAGTAAACTTGAATGGACTACAGCTACGTATCTTAAATTTTGAATGTTATCTTTTATTCACCCAGGTAATTTTCGCTACCCTCTTTGCTAAACGGCACCCGAAACAAATTGTTTAAAGGACTGCAAAGTTACCCCAGCAGGTGCAAAGTAATGGAGGTTTACGGTACGAGGTTTCGGATCGTCGTCGAAGATATAACGGTTCTATTCCGTGATCCTTTTCGTTCCGGGAGTGGGGGCCACGGTGGTGTAGTGGTTAGACTACTCGCCTCCCACTAAGGCGAACGGGATTCGAATCTCGGTGNCGTGCCGACAGTGGCCAGAAAGAGTTCTGTGGCGGTCGCAGCAGGTTGCTGACCCTCGCGGTCTCCCCCCCTCCCGTCACGAGCGTCTTCGTTAACGTGGACGTGTCCGTGACGAGGTCGAAGGTCGCCCCCCCTCCTCCCCCTAAATATCTCCATCACATATCTCCGGAGACGATGACCGCGCGGTCCTCTGGAAGGATCTCGTCGGTCGCCCTTGCTATCGATCAGCGTCCTCCCCCTCCCTCCCCCCTCGGGGGAGACTTTCTATTCGCCCGGTTTCTGCGCTCCCTCCACGCTAATGGCGGTAAACAAGCCGTCACTCTATCCCTCGCGGTCCCCCCTACCGGTGTCTCCTGCGCCTTCTCTAGCCGTGGCCGCTTTATGCCTCGGCCTGGCCGCCCGCCGCTCAGATTACACGCGTAGCTCTCGTCCTGTTCTCCTCCTGTCAATAGGGTCGCGCGTGGTCCCCGTGAGAGACGTCCCTGTGGTCCTGTGTCGTGTTCAAACACACCGCTATAGAAACACGCGACCTAAGGGGAAAAAGCTGCCAAATGGATTCCCGAGGAAAGGCTTTTTTTTTTTGCTCGAATAAGTCACTGGATCTGTTGTTGCCAGTGGCGTAGGCATAACAGATATTTTTTGGGTTGTGAATAAAACAACGCCTATGAAAATTTTTCTGCTGAAGAACTGTAGATGTGGAAACTGGTAGTTTTTATTTCGCTGCTTATTTTTACTGTTTTACTACACAGATTTCTTATTTTACTAACAACTATATATATATATATTTTTTAATGTGACCATGTTTCGGTGGGGAGGGGGAGTTGAACCCGGACACCATCCCACCCCACCACCGGCCATGTACGCCCTGGTTGTTACCAGGGGCATACAGTCACAAGCGGAGACGCACGCCTAGCATTCCGTAAAGAGTTTCGTGCAAAAATGAATGAAAATACACATGGTGTGAAATAACAGACGCGGAAGCCTCGTATGCAAAGAATACTGTGCTAGTAATATATAAAGGCTGCCCGCGGTAAAGTGAGCACTTTTGAGGCCCTAGTTACCTTTTTCCTATCAGCAATTATTTATCCTTCCTCTTTTGAAAATAAACATTGCTGTGTAAAAAAAAAAAAAAAAAAAGTATATATTTTACCGGACTCGAAAGTTAACGTCTAAGGCTACATTAGAATATGTTTACTGACTATTATTCCAAATGAGGGGGCTTAAGAAATCTCTCACTTGACCGTGAATAGCCTATATGCAGGATTATTGAACCAAGATTTTCACCCCAAATATCTTCGGAACCGCTGAAGGTATCAAAATTTTGATTTCTAATTCGTAAATGGCACTACTGGGCTCATATGGCACTATATATATTCAATATAGACAGGCAGTGTGTACTTTTTTTGTAAAACATAAATTAATTAATTCTTTCCAAACAGGCTACACACGTTATGGAAACATCTCCGCCGTAGGGAACTTATAAAAAATTCGAGAAGAATAAATTTTGGTTTGGAACACCTATCTTTAAGGCGACATTTCCTTAACATGGGATTTCCTATTTAAATTTCGCAACTGCCAGCCGGTAGGCAGTGCCCTTAATGTGGCATTTTTGCGCTATTCCAACAATTTCCATAGCTTTACTCGATCAAAGAAGAGAGTGCTATCCGGTAGGCCAATTACATGTGGCTGTGGATGTATACACAGTAGGCAGAAAGAAGAAACCGCGGACGGCTCTCAGAACGCCAAACTAAAGTTTCCCTAGTCCTGCGGTCACGCGCACCATAGTTCATCCTACGTCGTGCTGCTTCCGGGCAATGTGGCGTAATCAGCTGCGAGAGAGAGGTCTGGAGGAAAAAAAAAAAGTTTCCTATGCTGACGTCATGATTGCGGGAAACTTGTGAATTTTAGGTTCGAAAGCGGAACGATTTTCGAAAGTGTTTTTATTCACACCAAAAGACGTGTGTATTTTGTGCATTGTGTAATGTGGTCAAGCTTGGTTATGCACGGCATTATTAAAATTACATAACATCAGTTTACGTCATGTTACTGCGGCCGCAGTTAATGCGTTCAAAACAACACATGGGAGCTGCAGTTATGCTCACATTGGGTAACTGAAAAGTTTTCAAATTATTGCATGTTTGAGGAGAATGTGCAACTTTATCCCAATAAAATTAGCTAATGGCGTTTTCGAGTTGACTGCACATTATGTGCACTCGGTGTGCCCTGGAAACAAAAAGTTTATTCTACCACGTGATTGCCCGAAGCATGTTTCCATTTGTTTGTGCAGAGACAGACAGTCGGCATTCAGTCTGGAGAAAGACAGAAAGGGTCGCACCCAGTATGCTCGGAAGAAAAGTGTTTTG
>NQII01001075.1:139565-157326 GCA_002778355.1 Clitarchus hookeri | reverse complement strand
AGAGAGAGATAGAGAGAGAGAGAACAGAATGGTTTGCTCCTACCATAACATTGGTTGTATCAGAAGAGAACCCAATCAGGTTTGATAATGGAATACCTTTTTTATGTAAACTTTGTGTTAGGCATTTATACAGATTGTTTATTCTTTATACTTTATTCCACCATGTCAAAAAATCACGGTAATGTAATTTTCATCATAACATATAACAGTAAAAGCACATTGTTAAGTCGAAGCCTGATCTGTAGTTTCATCCATTATCATGGAGAAAAACTACCTGGAATAAAAAGTTTGTCGCAGACGCATCTCGAAACAATGTCCCATAGATTCCTTTATTAGAGAAGTTGCTTTAGTTCGATGGACATTTTTTTTACAATTTCCAAATCTGAAAAAAATGTCCGCACACAAAGGTGCTAGTGTGTCCATCAAAGCAAATCATTTGTCGCCAGAAGCGAAGCCGTGCTAGTTTCGGTTCTGCCCTCCTAACTGTGTCCTGCTTTTCTGAAATGACCATGTGTGTCAGTTTCCTTGTTTTAGCGATATTTTTAATATCTTGATTGTTTTTTTTCTGATTTACTGTGACGATAAACGCCATACTTGTGTGCTATAATATTAGTGTCTCAGACTGTACAATATGCAATATCATGCGATACGCCATTCTTGGCATCTTTAGGGATTTTCTGTACTAACCAATCTTTAAAAATTGGATCTGAAACCCATGCACTATTGAACTTGCACGTTTTTTTTTTCGTTTCTGTTTTCTCGTCTCATTAGGGATTTCAAATGTTTTCTAGACTCATGCGAAATGTCTTTTTCGTAATTTTACTAGGGTCTTCACCATCAACCACAGATGTTTCGCCGCTGTCTGTATCACCTACCGGTTCATCACCTACTTTAGCTTTTTTTACAATCCATTCATCCATCACGAAGGCTCCTACCTAATAATGATAACACGCAACTCTCTCATTCCCACTGCATAAAACACACACGTCCCCGACAAACTTAATACGACTGGTAAATTTTTCGTTACAACACACAACTTCAGTTTAGACCGCACCCAAGAACTTAAAAAGCTGTTCGATGGCAGCTTGGTCATGAAGAGAAGTGTACGATTCGGTAAATCCCAAGATCCACAACACCTGCCTAAAATGTTCTCTTAGATAGGTATATTTTCCCATTACTGTGAAAGTATTTTAGAAAAAAAAAATAATGATTAAAATCACACGCAAGTGTGTGAATACACGCTAAATTACACGCCTGCTTTCGAATTACACGCATTTCGTGGAATCTCACGCCATTTGGCAACCGCGGTGTTGGCGCCAAGGACGGCCGAGAGGCCGCTGGCCGGCTTCGCGCCTTGTAAGGGCCTGCCGCGGGGAGAGGAGAGGAGAGGAGAGGAGAGACGCGTTGCGCCCACCATGGACTGCGCCCCACGCCCGCTTGCCGGCCCCCATGCGCTCAGGGGTGTACACGGCGCGGCTCCTCGCTCGCGATAAGCCCGGGACTACGATGCTGTGCGCGCGTCGTGTGTTTTCAACGAGTTCCGCGTTCGTTTCACATCACGCAAGACCTGAATTCACGCGAAGGAAAGTGCGTCAGTGTCTAGCTTTCACGTGGCATGTGACCATATTTTCAAAATTCCGCTCGTCCATGGTGTACAGTTTCCATATAAAGCCCATGGAATACAGGAATGTATCACAGACTTATTATCCGCACTCCACGTCTAGGCGGATGGACTTCATAGGTCGTTGTAAAGTCCCATCTGTCCAGACGCTACTGTTTAATGTATCGATAGTGAAAATCGGCACCGNGACTTCATAGGTCGTTGTAAAGTCCCATCTGTCCAGACGCTACTGTTTAATGTATCGATAGTGAAAATCGGCACCGAGCTTGTATGGTAACTTGAAGCCCTCCTTCCATTTAGCGTTGTGGTTTTGAGAATTTTTGCCGAATGCTGGTTAGTGTTTCCACAAGTGTTTTTGTTCAGCAGCGTATATATAGAACTATATGTGAAATTGCCCAAGTTTCTTAGGCTGTAGGTAAAACAGTTATCTCTGCAATTTCCGTTGTATCTGTGTCAAGTACTAATCATCCAGACTAATAAAACCCGTATCTAGTTACGCTGTGTTATATTCGTTTATTAGTTGCCTAATTTAAAATATCCCAACAGTGATGTCATGTTGCGTCAAACAGCCATCTTCAGATTTTGTCAAATAAATTTGAAGGTGAAAATATGAAAGTGTGATGGGGACATTGCGCCGAGTGCCGGGAGATGGACTCTTAAGTTTTCTCCGGTGGCTCAGCTTTTTCGCCTCCACGATCTCGGCAGCCTAGGACATCTGTGTGAAGTTGAACAGTTCGAAATGGTTCGCCGGGTTTATTGCCAGTGGGCAGATTATTCTTGTAGTTTCCGGGTGGCTGGCATTATGGAAGACCTGGGAAAAGTTTGGGAATTTTACATTTTTGGAAAATGTCTCGGGGAAAACATCAGGGAAATTTGTGTGAGGTCTCGGAATTGAGATAAAATATTTTTAAATGCATATAATAAGAAAATTTATATTATATTCTAGCACTACTGTTAAATGCCAGCGTATTAATGGTATTGTTAATTTATGAGTCCGGGGACAATTTTGTTGTATATTTAATTGCAACTATTATTAAACATATTTTCTTGGTCGATTTTTTGTTTGGTTGATGCAACAAGCATTGTCATTGTGGAAAATATGTTTTTAGGTGTAAGTGTAATATTTTGCAGGTAAAATGTTTACTTTACTAAAATAATAATTGAAACACTTAGTGGTTCTCATTAAATTGATACTTCGTATTGTGTGTTCTTCTCGTATCACTTTTTTTCTGGTTCTGAGAATGCTAGTATTTAACCTGTCACCTTTTTCCATTTGCCATCTTTGTATCTACGTGTTTTTTTTTTTTTTTTTTTTTTTTTTAGTTTTTATACATATTTGTTTTTGCATAGGGAAACATCCATAAATAAAGGTTATGTTATTTACCCATTGAAATTATTTAAATTTATTTTAGAAAAAAAAAACTAAAAATATTTGTATTATTTGCTGCGTAAATCAGGGAAATGGCCGGGAATTTGCTATAAGGGTACTGCTAGCCACCCTGATTCACTTGTTTACAGTTTGCTATAAGGGTACTGCTAGCCACCCTGATTCACTTGTTTACAGTTTGCTATAAGGGTACTGCTAGCCACCCTGATTCACTTGTTTACAGTTTGCTATAAGGGTACTGCTAGCCACCCTGATTCACTTGTTTACAGTTTGCTATAAGGGTACTGCTAGCCACCCTGATTCACTTGTTTACAGTTTGCTATAAGGGTACTGCTAGCCACCCTGATTCACTTGTTTACAGTTTGCTATAAGGGTACTGCTAGCCACCCTGATTCACTTGTTTACAGTTTGCTATAAGGGTACTGCTAGCCACCCTGATTCACTTGTTTACAGTTTGCTATAAGGGTACTGCTAGCCACCCTGATTCACTTGTTTACAGTTTGCTATAAGGGTACTGCTAGCCACCCTGATTCACTTGTTTACAGTTTGCTATAAGGGTACTGCTAGCCACCCTGATTCACTTGTTTACAGTTTGCTNATCGCCACAACAAGCGAAGTCTTCCACGTGCCTTTGCTCATTTCGGTGTCTCGTAAGAGCGCTCCCGAGATCAGTTGTTCAGAGAGCTGGTTGTACACATCTTGCTTGCCAAGTGCACGTTACGTGTTTCCAGTCTTTAAGGTTTGAAGGCGTCTTCCATGCCTGCCCGGGGGAGAAAAAAAAAACCTTGGCACCGAGACGAAAAACGGCAGTGTTGTTTTCCCATCTCCCCTCGTCCCCCCCAACTAGTCGTTAATCACGATCTAAGTGGCGAGTCTCTCGTCTGAAGCGCCGATAAATTATTCTGGTTCTGTTCGTCTGCAGCCAGTCTGTGCCAAGTGTGCGGCCCGCGGAGCTTCTTGACAAGAGGATACTCGACGGCGGTCGTTCAAGGTCGCGTGCCAGGATCGTCAGGCGTCCGGAAAAAAGAGGACGCGTCCTACTTTCGTGTCGGACAGTTCGTCATTGTTTGATGATAGCGGCGACGTACGCGTCATGTAGCTTCGTGGAGTTATGTGCTTCGCTATTATGCACTTCCACTTATATTGAGAGTACAAGGACACGGGAGTTTTTCCAGGAATGCCCAGAGGCCAGGGAGCGATACGGGGGCCTCTTCATACGCACGTCGAGCGCCTCATCTTCGCTCCCGTGCGCGAGGCATGCAGTGTTTCCGTTGGTGCGCTGTACTGTACTAATTAGATCTCTAACTGTGGGACTTGATTGCACGAGATGAAAGGCCACAGACGAGACTACGCTCGTAGGGTCGTGCCGTTCTCCTACCTTAGTAAGGCTAGATNGGGCCTCTTCATACGCACGTCGAGCGCCTCATCTTCGCTCCCGTGCGCGAGGCATGCAGTGTTTCCGTTGGTGCGCTGTACTGTACTAATTAGATCTCTAACTGTGGGACTTGATTGCACGAAATGAAAGCCCACAGACGAGACTACGTTCGTAGGGTCGTGCCGTTCTCCTACCTTAGTAAGGCTAGATCTCGCACGCCATGTTGAACTACTGGTTTTTAACTTCGGTTATTTAGGGACGTTTATTTCGAAACTGCAACTATAGATTTCTGGCAATATACAAACATAAATACTTAGCAAAAGTTCAGAATTTGACGTAATTAGTGCGGCATCATTTTTTAATTTGCAATGAATTTTTGTCATNAAATACTTAGCAAAAGTTCAGAATTTGACGTAATTAGTGCGGCATCATTTTTTAATTTGCAATGAATTTTTGTCATTTCACAAATTACTAGATAGCATGTGGATAAAATTTGGTGACTACATTGAAGGCATATGTGAAATGTAAATGCTCCATAATAAGAAATATTTTGTTATAATTAGGTTATGGCAAATAAATGGAAAATTCAACATGGCGCGTGAGACCGAGCTTAAAGGAAACTGCGCAGGCATGTTCTAAAATTATATTTTTTTAACACTTTTTTTTTAATAATACACTTGATATTATAAAAAGTGTAAACATTCGGGCTTAGATAATATATTTTTTTTATCTACTGTGGAAAAAATTGGATACATTTATTTAGTGATAAATGCGTAACCGCGCAAACAATGAATTAAATGAAACAAATTCACTGCTAACGCTTAGGTATAGGCTGTTCACGGTAAAGTGAGCACTTTTGAGGCCCTACTTACTTTTTTCTTGCAGCCAATTTTAAATCATTTAACTTTTTTTTTTTTTTTTTTTTAGATAAATATTGTCATGTAAGTTATAAACACTGTGTGTATATTCCACCGCTCTCTGAAGTTAACGTGTATAGTTAAAATTAAATGTATGTATTGACTATCATTCCAAATGAGAGGGCTTTCAAAAGTGCTCACTTTACCGTGAGGAGCCTATAATCCACGGGAGTTGTTCTCGCGTGTAGCGTTTGCGTACGACGTTTTTCGCGAGTGGCAGGCGTTGGGAAGTAGGAGCCAGCTGGACGAGGAAGAGTACTGCAGCCGGGGGACTTGTTGACGTGAAGTTGCCGGACACGAGAGCTGGACCGCGCAGGCCGCTTGGTGGCGATGGCGACGAGGCCGCTGATTGGCTAATTAAGAACGGAGCCGGCTGTGCGGGTAGCGAGCGTGTGGGCTGGGCCTGCCGCCAGCCAGATTTCTGCCTCGCGATTGCCGCTCGTCAGCGCTCAACAGGGCAGGCAGTCCTCGCTAGTTTCTTCAAAGTTTAACGGCAGTGACATTGTACGATCTCGGAGTCCTTAAGGGGAAACTTCCCCCGCTGTATTGGATTATTGGGTGTATAGCTTTATTGATGTTTTTACAAATAGAAAATTCCGGAAGTACTGAAGTACCTACATAACGTCTGAGTGAAGAGATCTGGGCGGTTCTTAACAGCGAGGTCTCCGAGAGCCGATGAGTGTGATCGAGGTGAGAATGGAGCAGCGCCGGAATGAAAGGACGGGGGAAGCGGGAGATCTCCGACCGACCAGCGGCATCGTCCAGCACGATTCCCACATGTGAAAATCCGGGCGTGACCCGGCCGGGGATTGAACCAGGTTCGCCTTGGTTGGAGGCGAGCAGGCTAACTGCTCAGCCACCGCGGACCCGAACTACGTACAGTCCATTCATGGTTACCTACAACTTTTCTGAAGCCCTGCTAAAGTTCTCCTTCTAGGATATTTCTTCATCTCGTGCAGAAGAAAGCTTAACTACGCGTAGAAAATTACAACAAAGGGACAACGCAGCACCTCATTCTTGTGCACTCACTTTAATAATATATTGCGTATTGACTGTTTCTTACTAAGTATTACCAACACACATATATTCTGTTTTTATTCACATTAATTATAAATTGAATATAATAATATTTATGGAGAGGATATAAGTGAAAGTTCAATTTGACTAAAAATAAGGTACGTTATGTTTACAGAAGTATAGAAGGCTTGTGATACACGGCATATTTTGGAAACAACCAAACACAGCATACAAGGGGTGATTCAAAATATGTGAAGAAACAGCGAATAGATTATACTTTTATTTCCGTCGCAATGTTGATTTGGCCAAATTTTGGCAGAGTTAAAATGGTGACGTAATGAGTGCGTAGTTCCCTTGTCTTTACTGCAGTTTAAGGTCAATAGTCAGTTAGGCGAAATAGTACTTTCGGAATTTTCTTTTTTTAAAATATAAACTAGCTAGAAAATCTAATTTGACGGGGGGAGATTCACCTAAAGAATACAGAACATGACAACTACGTAACCAGTCCCCGGCTGATGGTCATTACTGGTTTTGAAAATAGATACTTTAAGAAACTATTTTCAATTTCTCCAGACATCAGTAGAGAGAGACCATACCCGAAATCGGTTAGGTGCGAAGTTTCTCAGGGTTGCATAGCTTTTAGCGCCCTGCCTGAGCCTCGTTCAACAAGAAATTATAAAAAAAATAGAATCGAAAAAAAAAACCGCAAAGAAAAACCAATACACAATTTTCCATCGAGTTCTATTAACAATGTTTTCTGGCAAAAAATGATTAAATAGTGACCGAACAATGACAATCATATCGGAAAAAAATGTACCACAAAAGAAAAAGTAGGTAGTGAATGGACTTATACCAAACATTAGTGCAGCAAAGAACAAAAAACAATCCAATACCGATACAAGCAAAATACAAATTCAGTGTGCAAAACAATAAAAAAAGAAGAAAAAAACGCAAAAGATCTAACAGGACTTTGGCGATGGGCTCTGTCGTTTTAAATTGTTATTAATCAGCACTGACTAACGACCACGCATAAGATCCATTGTCCCAGGCTCTTAGTTTTTTTCAGAAGACCGAGAGTTTCATGGGTAGCTCACCTGACTCGGGGGCCACGGCGGCGTAGTGGTTAGGCTACTCGCCTCGCACCTAGGCGAATCGGGGCTCAATCCCCGGCCGGCTCGCTCCGGATTTTCGCAAGTGGGAATCGTGCCGGACGATGCCGCTGGTCGGCGGATTTTCTCGGGGATCTCCTTTTTCCCCCGCCCCCTTCATTGTGGCGCTGCTCCGTAATCACTTTGCTTCACCCCCATCGGCTCTCAGGACGTCGATGTTAGCCGCCCGAATCTCTTCACTCAAAGTCACTCACCTGACTCGCGTTCGGGAGGTCGTGAAGCTCGATTCCGACAGACATCACCGGAGAAGCGTATCCGTCCACAGCTCAGGCAGAGTTCCTCACCGCGACGTGAACTATTCGTATTTCTCGCTCCTGAAAGAAAATCCTGGTAGTCCTGTGCGTAAGAAAAATAATTTACCAAGAGGTTATGGGAACAAGTTTACTGTAGGCTACCTCTCGAGGTTGTCACAGGCGTTAATTTCGTATCACGATGTACCAGGGTCTGTTCTCGCATAAGCCTTGGATGTGTGCTAGTTTTTACTTGTGTAGGCTGTTCACGGTAAAGTGAGCACTTTTTGAAATCAACTTTTGAAAAAGGTCACTGCCCTTATCTGCATATGTTTTAACGGGCACACCGACTGTCATGCGCCCATTAAAGTTGGTAACGACGGTGGGGAAAGTAGTTCCATGTCTTAACGTTGAATTAAAAGTTTTAGGTTAGCCATTTGTGAACACTAAAATAATTTATTTTGTTTTCGTCTTTTTCTAATGCATATAAATGTAACAAATTTGAAAATGTGTAAAATATTTACTTTTCCAATAATTTTACAGTTTGTTGGTCGACGCATGAATAAAGTGATCATGCTTATAGCAAAGTTAATTTTACGTATATTAGAAGAACTCACAGTGTCAACAGAATTAGATCTTAAGCAGGGCTTTCGAAAGTGCCTAGTTTACCGTAAACAGTCTATACTATTTTTACTTCATTTTGCGTATCTACAAAAACCTTAATTTAAAAAATTCAATTGTTGTGCGTTTTTTTTTAACTAAACGTAATGACACGTATACAGTAGGCAAAAAAAAAAAAGAGAGGCGAATCTTAGTTGCTGAGGCCCACTAGCACGTAGTTATTCCTAAGTCTATTTCTGTTAGTTCGCTAGTCTACTACTAGATTGCCTTTCAAAATGTTAAGCAGAGCTATTTTGACAAGGACATTTAAGTTCTAACGTAGAGCTTCGTGTTGTATTTTTATTTTCTTGTATCTGCATATTATGCTTTTCGATTTTGTTACGCAGGTCATAAATAAATGTAATCAGCAATAGCGTTGTTAAATTTATGCCTCATGTATACATTACACATGCATTCTGTATTTATGTATTTGCGTGTGTGTGTTTGTATCACACACGCTCACTACGAGCCTGCAGACCTGTTCTCGACGAACTGAACAGAGCACGGAACGTTGACCTCTGAATATACGTGCTCAAAAATAGCGGCGTGACACGCGAGGTCCAGAAGGTGCTCAGCAGCTCGCGAGGTCCAGTTGTTCAACTGACTGATGGGCCTTGATTGCGAGTGAGATCACGGAGAGAAGCGACGGAGGTCGCCCGCCCACTGGCGCGCATTCCAGCGACAGCGAGCGGGCGATCGCTCTCCGCGCGTGGCCTACTCGCTCCCCACACCGGCCGAGCACAACCGGCGTATTGTGCGTGCCGATCCCTCGCCGCAGGGCTGTCCACACATCAGAGGTTGTAGAGTGCGCGCGCGAGCTGCGCAGTCACCGCAACCAGGGCCGCGTTCCGCTTGGCACTGACGGCGCTGACCAGTAGCATAGCATAATGAACGCCATCGATAAAAAATCCGCGCTCGGCAGCGGGGCCAGGTGGAGCACTCGTCAGCAAAGTTTTCGACAGGAACAATTGCGTCTGCTATGCGTGGTGAAGCAATGGCAGGCCTAAACATGTTGTCAACAGGGATAGATACTTTTTTTTTTATATTCATCTTCGTCTGATTCAGACTCATCAATTGATGTTGAGATCAAAGAATGTGAAAATTTACTTTTCACCTGCATCTTCTGCAGATAACAACGTAGCTTGCCCGTTATCCGTCGCCGCCATCTTGCGTCGTCTGCTTTTACTGAGACTGCCTAACCTCCTGCACGTCAGTAGCCTCAGCCGGTGTAGCCTCCAACCCAGACGCCACAACGCCGTTCGTAAGTTGCTGCACAGCACAATCAGTATGCAAAGGAACGCTCGTCAGTAATTTCAGCTGCTGTCGGTACCAGGTGGAACGCGGCCCAGAGATGTTTGGGACATATCGAAATGATATTATTTCAACGCTGTATCGATATATTCGAACGATGTATTTTATCGAAGTCAGTATTTTTACCAGGTATCGGGAATAAATATTCTTAAAATATCCTTCATAAACACCGTTTTGAATACGAAAATTGAATAAAAAAATTGCTATGTTTACTTCGACAACATACACCAAAAACAGGCGCTACAACTTTCTGCAAAGCCTCGTGTCCACAATATGTAATATTCCAAGCAATTTTACATTTGTGAAGTCCCTATAAAATATCGGATTCCGATGTACCGAAAATGTATGTTTTTCTTACGATATATAGTTCCGTATAACGATACTTAATAAATAATTAATATAAATAATATATATATATTTCCTATATCAAAATCCTTTGTTCCAACTTAGAACCGTTTTTATTAACGAGAATATAATTTATTAAATGCTATCCGTAGGCAGACATCGCTCAAAAGTATAAAACATTTATAAAATGACAACTATATGACTGAACCTCTGCGCACAGTTTGTGGGTTTATTGTTTTGTTGACGGAGGCATTAGTGTGTAGATTGTAGGCTCTGTATTTTTATTTTTAGTTCGGTCCGCTATTTGTAAATCAACTCGAGAAGTGCGTGTGTCCGATATTTTGAAAGAAATGTTTGTATCAGCCAACAAAATGCTTGTTTGTACATGACCTGCCCCAACGAAGTATTTCGTTGAGTAAATAAAACTTTAAAAGCAACAAAATTAATTTTGTTCATCTAACAAAATACTCGCTTGAATAAACAAAACCGCTGTGTTGGGCCAAATGAAATTAGACTGCCAACAAAATATTTGGTTGAATCAACTGTGCGTATGTGTTCGGCCGCACGTTTGATTGCCTTCGTTCGAAAATACAGCTCGGGGAGTTTGTATTTCTTGTGACAGTTAGGATCGTAACAATGCTTGTTAGTACATGTATTGATGCGTAATAACGGTATAAACGCCCTAATAAAACAAGTTCTACAAGAAATTGAAAAGTAACACTGTCAAAACCTGAAATAGTTATTTGCGCACGTTGTCCAGTATTTGAAATGTGTATATTTAAAAACATTCCAACTTTATCAGTAGTCACGTTAGCTGAGGTGGCTAGGGCGTACTGCTCGGGCGCAAGTGATCTGGGTTCGAATCTCGGTCGGGTTTCCAATTTAACTGTTTAATGTACGCGTAGCCAAACAAAACATTTTATTGCCCCATATACAAACAAATATTTTGTCGGCTGTAACAAATTTTTGTCTCCGTGAATGTATTTCGGGCTACCGTAGAGGGGTATTAGAGTTTTAGTGAATTGCACGCAAGTATGTACGTTTATAGCTGGTACTGCTTGTGCCTTGACGTGTCGTGTCTAGTTTCATTTTTTGTTATTACTAGTACAAATTTGTTGCCTGATTTAGCGACTTGCATCGAGATGATTGTACACCTCCTCTAACCAAGTTTTGATGGAGCTGGATCGTATTCAAGTTGGTCGTGTCACGTGAAAGCGCGGATCCGTTGAAAGTTCAAATGTAAAGAAACACGTTCATTATGCACTGTTGGCCACGTGACTTTCGAAATGTGTTGTGGGCGATTCAATATCAGGGACATGAGCAGAGGACAAAAATCGGTCTACCTCATTAGTCTATGGTCCAAAACACACCCCGTCCCCTACTCCAGCGAGTATGCCATTCACGGTTACTTCAAACTGCTAAAGTTCTGCTTCCAGGATATTCCTCCGCCTGATAGATGCAAACAAAGCTTAGCCAAGTCTAGAAAATTACACCAAAGTGACCAGGCATCGCATTCGTGCGCACTCAGTGTAATAGTGTTTTGCATAAGAACTATTTCTTACTAAGTATTACCAACACACCTATTTTCTCCCCGTTTTTATTTATATTAATTATAAATGAAATATAATTTATAGCTAATGTAAGTAAAAGTTCAGTTTAACCAAAAATAAGGCACTTTTACGTTAACACAAGTATACAATTATTGTGACATTATATATTTGGTAAACAACCAAACACGTGATACATGGGGTGATTTTTCAAAGGTTTGATTCAAAAAGTGTGGAGAAACCGCGAATTGACTATACGCAAAGAATGGTGGTGGCGGTGGTGTCACTTTTTAATAGATCACAGTACATTTATTCAGTAGCGATTTTCGTAGACGACATAATCGGTGACGTATCCTGGGAGGGGAGAGGGGGGCTGAAAGGGTTGCAGCTTCCACTGATGTCCGTGTTTAATAACTTTCTGTTACTTTTTAAGACATTTTTTTAAAATTACACGCATATGAAGACAGATTGACGCCTGCCTCATTGTTAGTGTTGTATATCACATTTCTCGTTATTTTGTACTACAGTAATTTGTGGTAACTTCCTAAAAGCTAGGGTAACATTGTATCACATGTCTAATTAAATTTCATACGAAGGGTGGAAGATTCCTTGCACATTACCATGTTCTTTATAAATAAAATAGTTCACTATTAAGTATGTAAAACATTGAGGTTAGCGCTGAGTACCATCGTTATAAATAAAGTGTTGGATAATGTTAGCTTCAGTTGGTACAAATGACTATATAGTTTCGATATTCATGACATACCTCGCTGCTGGGTGATATTTTGCTTTCCCAGCTTATTTTTCGGGGCAGAATTAAAGGAGTTTCCGAGCAATGGTCGTGTTAGAGATAATGAAGACTGTATAATACATATAATACAGTATGTAACACACAACAGGTTTGCTGCATTGACCATCCTTCCGTCTATTTTTTCAGCAAGAATCGACACGTTTAACGACGTTCTTATTATAATATTTGCATAAGGACTGTGACAAAAATGTAATTTTCGGTAAGCGAGCTACCAAGCAGCGATTATAACTAAACGTGGTTTTAAAATTCTTCTCAGAGAATTAAAAACTTGGAGCGAAATATTGCAATTTGTTTGCAACAAGCTGCTATCAAACTTACGTTGTCTGGAAACAAAGTTGGATCGTGGCTAAGTTAACGATATAAAATGCATTTGAGACGTCGCGAAGAAAAACCGAAGTTTATTTTGTTGTATACAGAATAAATGGTTTCATCGAATTATTTTACTGCTTGACTTTAAAACAAATCGTCTTCCCTAAACTTAACAGGCACGAATCATCTCTTCACAGAGTACGTTGTGTTTGCGCAGTCCCCCGAGCCGTAATAATAAATGGCTAGAAGCAACATCAAAGTACTTGCATGAAAATAAGTCCTAGAAAATATACACGAAATTTTATGTTCCAATTGGCCTCATCAGATGATGTGTATATTCCTTTTGGCAATTCTTCACACGGAGAAATTTTACTTTAAAGATGACCGAGGGAGCGCGAGTCTTTATAAAACGTGGTTGCTTAAAACGTTCCAATAGTTCCTTGCATATAACAGCATAACGTATTAGTGCTATAAAACTTAGTGTAAACAATTTTTTGAAAATTAAATTTTAAGATCGGCAATACTGTACACAAATCTCTTGGCAAAGTATCATGTACGTAACAACACGCAAGTGTCTGATTTATTTTTGGTTAAAAAACTGATACTTTAGTCATATATGTGGCATTGCATTTTTTTCTGGAGTACTACAGAGACTGACGTGACTACCGCGATGAAAGTGACATTAAATATGCTTCCCGTAGAATTTACAAAATTTTACATAATTCAGTGGTTCGATTTTTGTGTGTGTGTACCAAGCCCTAGCAATGTGATTGAGGCTATGACACCGAACATTGATTCCGGCGTCTGTTTAGCTGCGTCATGCCTTAACGGCAGGGTCATGTTAGATTTGAGTTGCAGGGAGTGGCACTGGCACATTTTAAAGTTGAGAGAGAGAACAATTTGAGGCTCGAGTCAGAGAAACTACCAACTTTTTGGAAATACTGCTGGAAGTTGGCGGAGAAGGGAATAGAGTTATTAGGGAGATTTCCCCAATGGGAAGTTTTTAATAATTCTAATGATCACGCGAGTGGCCGCGGTGGTGCAGTAGTCGGGCTACTCGCCTCGTATCCAGACGAAAATATTTACGCGGAGGCTAGACTACATTATCCTATGTGCACACCTGTAGTCTTCATTTGACTATTGGCTGCTTGTCTTTGTGTGAAGACAGTCTTATATAGGCTGTTCACGGTAAATTGAGCATTTTTGAGGCCCTAGTTACTTTTTCCGGTCAGCTATTTTTTTTATCCTTTAAACAACTTTTTAAAATATATATAGCCATGAAAGTAATAAACACGGTGTGTGTATTCCACCGCACCAGGAAGTCAACGTCTAAGACTAAAATAAAATACATTTATTGACCTTTATTCCAAATGAGAGGCCTTTCGAAAGTGCTCACTTTACCTTGGATAGCCTATACATGAGTGAATCAATCAGGATTAAGTTTCTCCGATACTGACCGTCTGTGATTCGCGGGCAGACAGATAAGACGCCTAACAATTGTAATGATCCAATCACGAAAGTGGTTCTGAACTAAGTGCCGTGGAACACAATTTGTCCGGAATTCTTTTCGCGGAAAACAGGCTCCCTCTAGTGATAATGTGCTCTCCGCTCTCTCCAGATGCACAGCAGTTCTGAGTCGCTAGCGAGATTAAATCTGCTCTTACCTATAATGAATGATCACTGGACTCCATTGCTGAGCTTTCTATGTCCTTGTAGTCCCGGCACCACAGCAAACGTCATATCTCCGAAGTGTAAACGTCAATGGCACGGCACACGCATCTTATTGGTCGCCGAGATAGCAAACCACGCGTGTGCAACCTACTAGGCACGGTAAAACGCGATATCGGGCGTCTAGTAGTGTTGCATGTGTAAGCGATTTCACCCGGTGTGTGCCTTCGATCTGTTACCGCCTGTAGGACAGTATACAGGTCCTCCGCCGTCGTGGTTGCTCGTGGACCACCACTACTAAACCTCCGTAAAGCTGCACCTGTCGTTTGAAATGCTGCCAAAGCTTGCGACGCGATCCCGTAACTCCTCGACCACACTAGCCACACACTTCGACCTCCTTCCAACTGCCCAGTGATTTAACCTCTTGCAAAGTCTTTCAGATGCCTACGGGACTACGTTGGCCACATCAAACAGCAAATGTACGTCGTTCAATCTGCGCTCGTTCTCTACATCCTTCGCGCAAGTCCACAGTATATGTTATGTTGTGTATATACGTATGCTGTACCGTACCGTACCGGACCCTAGGTGATCTGCTGATGAGTCTTTCGGACGGTTCTGCCTGTTCTTTCCTTAATTTTTCCACTCTAGTGCACCTTCGTTTATTACAATCACATTACAGATAATGTATCTTAATTTGTAATAATACAGGCATACCTAACAAAGAAGTGTATCCAAAACAGTGCATAAGGTATGTAAAAGAACCCTGGCTAACATTTCAGTTGTCATATGTATAATGCACGTATGTACATGTATATACGTATATGTATGTATATACTGGCTGTAACAAAGTTCAATAGTCAAACTTCGAGGAGCAACAGAATAAACCATAACATTTTATTAATAACCATCAATATTACATACTTCGTTAAATACACCATCACGTTAGAGCGCAATTTCTGTGCTGTGACAAAACATGTTTAAATTAGTTGGAATAGCCAATTTACACAATTTACACCTGTGAACAAATTAAAGCCTTCAGGCCAGTTTCATCAGTTCCCACCAAGAAACATTTGCTGTGAACATGTGGGCAGTTATTGCTGGGGACAATTTAACTGTGCTATAAATGCTGCCACTACGTCTCAGTGGTAACCTGTACGTGTTCCTGGAGAACACATTGCCTGAGCTCCTCGAAGACGTTCCTATTGATATTCGACGTCGGCTGTGGTTTCAACACGACTGCGCAACTCTTCATTTCTCTCGTGATGTCCGAGAGCATTTGAACCGTAGATTCGGTGAGCAATGAATTGGCCGCGGTGGACCCATTGCACGGCCTGCTCGTTCTCCGGACCTCAGCCCACTCGACTGTTTTGTGCGGGGGCACCTGAGAAGACTGGTGTACGAGACTCCCAAATGAATCTGAGGAAGAGTTCATCGCTCGGGTGCTTGCAGCTGCTGGCTTTCTACATCACATGCCTGAGGTTTTTGAGAGAGTACGGCAGGCAGTGGCACGTCGTTGCAGAGTTCGTATTGATGCAGAAGGCCGCACTTTTGAACAGTTTCTGTGAAGGCTACAATTAAATTAAAATGCGATGGTTTCATTCTTATCCTCAATGTCAAAATTTACCTCCATTATCAATTTCCTACTTGTGGTCAATAAAACAAACAGTACCTGTTTTGGTCTATTCTAACACCCCTAGAAGTTTGAGTGTTACATTTTTTTTTACACCCGGTATATATGTGTTTGTATACAACGTTGACCAGAATTCATACGCCAAACTCCGGGAGGTGATGGCTTATGAAAAAAAGGCGGGATATAGATTGACAACACTATCTTGTGGTGAATGTCAAGGAACTTATGCGGCACTGAAAATCAAAGTTTGAAATGCATGAATGTAAAAATATCAGGAAGTACTTGAGAGGGAGCGACAGAAATCGGAATTGTGTTTCATGAAACGGGGATTGCAAATCTGTTAAANCGGAATTGTGTTTCATGAAACGGGGATTGCAAATCTGTTAAAATGTGGTTGGTCCAATCGTCCCCCCTTCATTGCTTTAGTAGGGGTAGCCATCCTATTTTCCCAGTAAACTTTGCAACACTAGGCGGTAATGGAAAATTCGAGGCAAATTATTATTCACCATTACAAAATAAAGATAAAAGGTTCTCTTGCTCGAACTCGCGCCGGTAAACATTTCTTCGAGAAAACGCCACTCAAAATTTTGAAGGTGCGGTGTATCCCCGCTGAAGTAGGCAACACTACTTACTCCCGCTCCACGCATGTGGCTTAGGGAACAGGCGAGGATGTAATCGATGCATGCGTGGAGGTGAACTGGACTGCTGCCAGTATGTGCCAGTAGCTGGTTGCGGAAGCTTGGAACGTTTTACGCGAGTGGAGTTAGCCGACATGCACGGAGCAGCCAACGTGAATGCAAGGCAAGCAGTGAAGCTGTACGGGCTGCGATATCCAGCGCGTCGCCAAATCTCCTGTGCAAGCTTCATCAGAGATTGCGGAATGAAGGCTCGACAGTAGTGACGGGGCCGAATGCTGGAGCACCACGGACAAGGCGAACGCCAGCATTTGACGACGACGTGCTTCGTCGTACTACGTGTATTCTCTCTATTTGCAAGCTATTCGCAAGCTTTTCCTCCCTCATATTAACCAATACGCACATACACATAGTTTAGTGCGGGGTGTCAGATGTTGCCTACCCTCGCAGGGCTACACTGCATCCCCCGAAATCTTGAGTGGCCTTTTTCTCGTAAAACTGTTTACTGGAGCTAGTTTGGACAAGAGGACCTTTTTGGGGTCATTTTTCCATGGCGAGTAATAATTTGTCTCGAATTTCTCAGTACCGCCTAGCGTTCCAAAGTTACCTGCGAAATTAGGGTGACTACCCCCACTTAAGCAATGAAGGGGGACGATTTAGCCAATCACATTTAAACAGATTTACGATCTCAGTTTCCTGAAACACGATTCCGAGTTTTGTCGCGCCATCTAAAGTACTTCCTGATATTTTTACATTTCATGCATTTCAAATTTTGATTTTCAATGCCGCATAACTTCCTCAATATTCACCACACGATAGTGTTTGCCAATGTATACCTCACATTTTTCATACGGAACCACCTCCCGGAGTTTGGTACATCAATCCTGGTCAACGTTGTATATGTGCACATACAAAAAAAGGTTTTGTGTGCATGGCAAATAGACTCTCCCTTTGCAAATGGCTTCCCTCCCCCCTCTGCACATATGTGTTGAGATTCAAGACTGCCGCAGTCCACTCAAAATTTGTGCGCCGGCGGTTTTGGGGAGATAGCCGCGTCGACGTAAAATTCGACGCTATAGACGCAGATGGATTCGGCCTCCGGCAATTCGGCCTGTTATGGATCTTCATG
>NQII01001075.1:81964-137519 GCA_002778355.1 Clitarchus hookeri | reverse complement strand
GGTGTTGCCAACGTTGTGGCTCCCCCTTCCCCTCTTGCACCCCTGAAACTGCTGTAGATTGTCATCCCTTTTGGACGGCGACCCCGAGATCTTTCGTACTCCGGCCGCAAAAACCTGAAAATTTTGTTTCGAAGTCACCTCTGGACGTTTTCAAGTTAGTACTGTTATTTCGTGGCGACTAAGGTTCTACTGATACGAAGCATATTCCACAGTCTTGCCAGGGAGGTTGGCAGTACTTTGTGATCCAAGTGTTGCGCAGTGGCTCCTAGAGTGATACCTCAAGACACAAGATTTAGCATCCCTGAGACGGTTACAGATTCGGACAGCATCCTCGGGAAGTTTTTATTCCGGTCGGAAAATAGAAATACGGAAAAAAGCATCGAAAGTCGTGGAAGTTTGCCGCTCCAGAGTAACTGATTCTGCCAATAGGAAACTAATTAGACTACCTTGACGTGGAATTCTGCAGTGATTAGCGAGTCCGGTATCAATTTGTGGATTGGGGTGCGGGATTTTGATTTTTCGAGTGACGTCTTTGAAGGGATATCTCAGAACTGATTTGGCAACGCTCAACACTACCCCGGTTCAGTGTGTAGTGACCTTGTCACACCAATCTTTGGAACGGCATCTGTCGTCGCTGGCTTGAAGAGGAGGATCTCTCTGGTCATTTTTGCGTTGCGACCTTTTCCGTCTGCCTGCCCTGGATTAACGATAAGTCGACGGGTTGACGTCGCATCGTATATTTGCTACCAAAATCGAAGAGATCCAGTACACTACTCTTTGAGCAAGGCAAGTGTCAAATTTTGAATCTGTGGAAATTTCCGTAAATTAACAGAGTTATGTGAATGTGGAATTGATTTACGAAACCCCTTTGTATCTATTTTATCAGCGGTTGTCAGAACTAAAGCTGCTAATGCTACACGGAGCGGTTTTTTCGCCGCTACAACTTGAAAATGATTGTTCCACTAGCAGTGCTACAACTGTACCTTAAACTTTTTATAGTTCTCAAACCATCTTGCCGACAACAAACGCTTTTAACTGTAAATACAGATTTTTCGCTCTACTACACATGCTGGCCTAGTGAGTGGATATGGCGATAGGAAAACGAGGCCTTCTGTACACTTTTAAAAGTAAAAAAAAAAAAAAATTGGTTTTTACTACGTATTCATTCGCGATATAACACTAAGAAATTACAATTTATTTGGAAGTTTAGCTAATCTACGGAAAATCCCGTGAAGTATTAGTAACGATTCGTTTATCCAAATTAAGTGTATCCTTAAGTAAGTTTTTGATACATAATTGTCTGTGTTTAAACATTTATGTAAAAGTGCTTTATAATAGTATGCATTTAATTTAACATATCACTATGAGAAATAATAAAAAAAAACCTTTTTGCAGTATGACTTTAGTTTAACTTAAAAGCAAATGCAAGTGACGTTCTCTAGCAGTGGTTGCCATCGGCCTAGCTCAGAACTGAACGAAATCTTTCGCTAAGAACCAATGCAAGTGACGTTCTCTAGCAGTGGTTGCCATCGGCCTAGCTCAGAACTGAACGAAATCTTTCGCTAAGAACAAATGCAAGTGACGTTCTCTAGCAGTGGTTGCCATCGGCCTAGCTCAGAACTGAACGAAATCTTTCGCTAAGAACCAATGCAAGTGACGTTCTCTAGCAGTGGTTGCCATCGGCCTAGCTCAGAACTGAACGAAATCTTTCGCTAAGAACCAATGCAAGTGACGTTCTCTAGCAGTGGTTGCCATCGGCCTAGCTCAGAACTGAACGAAATCTTTCGCTAAGAACCACTGGTAATCTAAAATATTCTGCTGACTGAGAAAATACCATTGAGGTGACGAATCCACGAGTTAAAATTTACACTCACGCTTGGAAAAATTCACCCTCTTGCTACACTAACCGACGAAATTGCAGCTCACTCAGAAATTACGCTCGTACAGATAAATATTCTAGCCACCAAGTACAAAAACTATTATAAGCTGGCCGCAACTAAAAAAACTTAATCGCTAAGTCGTTCACGATCGCGCAAGATTGGGCTTTACACTTAATTCTTCCCTAAAAAAAAACGGCCAGCTGAACGTAACGTTGATGTTTCCCATCACAGTTCCTGCTTCGCGTCAGTAGGACACGAACTCCGACGTGACTGAAATGAAAACATACTTTTGCAAAGGTAATTCAATTATCTAGCACGTTCTCAAACCTACCGAGCGGATTACCTGCGGACACCACTGCACCAAGGACATAACTGTCGACCCGGAAATTTCGTGTGTTCATTCTGCAACAAGCTAGATCCCACAATCCTCTGTTCACTCGAGCATCAGTTAGTATTCATTGGCAGTTGCTCCAGTTTAACCCCAAAAAAAGGTAGCACAGGATTCGGTTCTTATTTCCCTCGCAGGTTGGTTATCAGTTGAAAGTGGCTCGGGGGCATGTCTAACAAACTATTGTCCAATGGAAGCACACACACCTCTTAGTTCGTCTACGACGGGGCCTACCAGTACCCTTGGGTATCGCCTGCCCGTACTTCCGACGCCGGGGTCGACCAATCCTGCTGCAGCACCACCACCACCGCCCCCCCCTCCTAGGACAGGGCCCTGTACACGCGATTGCAGTTTAACTTGTCCTCAGATGAATCCGCGAAATTTCCTGGTCTCTGGACATAACACTGCAACAGAAGAGAGGCACAACAAGTAAGGTTAACATGAAAAATATGATTTTTTTTTAGGTTCCCTCACCGCTAGAGCAATGGCCGCTGAAGACAATTGATAGCCTTAAGACCTTTTCACCCTATCACATTTTTCTTCAAATTACCTTCAATTTTTATTGACCGACGTTATAATCTTTCAATTAATTGAATGTCTCATTTTCCTTCAAGATTTTCGTTTTGAACATGTTCTATATTTTTTTGAAATTTTAGTTTAATTTTAGTTGCCGATCACAGCTTTTCTTACAATGAAAGTGATCTCATATTAAAGTTGTGTGCACACATTAAAATTTAGTTAATATGTACAATAAAATGAAGAAAATTTGTTTTGGTTTAACCAATTATTTTCGTGTCCTGCATGAGTAGCAGACACTTCTAAAAATTTACTATTGGTATTTTTTTAAACTAATTTCATTGAAAAGTTTGTGATATAAATTTTCATGGGGATACTTGAAAGCCTATTGAATGCAATTCATTGAAAGGTGAATGAATGATTTTTTTTTAGTGTAATAAATGGAATTCAAGTAATTGAATTCAATAAATATTTGACCGTGTGAAAGGGCCTTTACACTGAATACCCGGACCCTTACGTGGACGATCCGAGTGCTTGGTTCATGTAGTCCTTTTAAAGTACTGTTACATTGGGCTGATGTGCAGTGCCGAGACATATTTCTGAAATGTGACGGGCTCACATGACATGTAACGTCAGTGCCGATATGCAGAGAAGTGCCGGGCAGTGCTCACAAAGTTCACCAACTTTTAACCTGTAGTCGGCAGCTGATGAGCAACCGGTCGGCAGGGTGCACGCGATTCGCTGTCGGTGAATACGTTACGGTGAGCGAGTCAATAAAATGCGAGGTCGAGTTGCGCAGGCGCAAATAAAGGCGGGAAAACGTGTATTNCGTCAGTGCCGATATGCAGAGAAGTGCCGGGCAGTGCTCACAAAGTTCACCAACTTTTAACCTGTAGTCGGCAGCTAATGAGCAACCGGTCGGCAGGGTGCACGCGATTCGCTGTCGGTGAACACGTTACGGTGAGCGAGTCAATAAAATGCGAGGTCGAGTTGCGCAGGCGCAAATAAAGGCGGGAAAACGTGTATTNTACGTTACGGTGAGCGAGTCAATAAAATGCGAGGTCGAGTTGCGCAGGCGCAAATAAAGGCGGGAAAACGTGTATTTTGTTTGTATGGTAAATACTGTAATAATATATGTGATAAAAATAATGTATGGTTTACTTAAACGGCAAAAAAAAAGTCATTCGCAGGTAAAATGCGCACGTAACAAAAACGAGCAAACATTAATAGAGTAATCGCCCTACCATCTACAGTACGTTAATGTAACTACTAGGGTGTTCACCCGCAGGGAAAAGTCAGGGAATTTTCACCTGGGTCAAGGAAAATGTAAATAATTTGCTNAACTACTAGGGTGTTCACCCGCAGGGAAAAGTCAGGGAATTTTCACCTGGGTCAAGGAAAATGTAAATAATTTGCTACTATGCAAAACATTTTGTGTTGTGAATACAAGGTTGTGTAATTATATGTTGGCTCTGCGTGCATTATCTGTTGCAGTGTAACTCAACTCTACTGGTGGCATATTTATTCTGTAAGCGGTGAAAGAAAAAGGTATTGTAATGTTTTAGTATTCCTGGCAGTAAGTCGAGGAAAACTATAAGATACTGCCTGGAAAACAGGGAAAAGTCGGGGAATTGCAAAACAGGGGATCAGTATTCATTCTAGTGCGCAGAGAGAGAGACGATCGGCATTGCAGTCGGTATCAACAGTCANAACTACTAGGGTGTTCACCCGCAGGGAAAAGTCAGGGAATTTTCACCTGGGTCAAGGAAAATGTAAATAATTTGCTGCTATGCAAAACATTTTGTGTTGTGAATACAGGGTTGTGTAATTATATGTTGGCTCTGCGTGCATTATCTGTTGCAGTGTAACTCAACTCTACTGGTGGCATATTTATTCTGTAAGCGGTGAAAGAAAAAGGTATTGTAATGTTTTAGTATTCCTGGCAGTAAGTCGAGGAAAACTATAAGATACTGCCTGGAAAACAGGGAAAAGTCGGGGAATTCCAAAACAGGGGATCAGTATTCATTCTAGTGCGCAGAGAGAGAGACGATCGGCATTGCAGTCGGTATCAACAGTCANCCAAAACAGGGGATCAGTATTCATTCTAGTGCGCAGAGAGAGAGACGATCGGCATTGCAGTCGGTATCAACAGTCAACACCAGCCCATTGCAGTACGGCCGTTAGAGTAAAATTTCGGACTGCACTGAACTCGGGTTGAGCCAACACGTAGCGAACACGAGAGTGAACTAGCGCCGAACGTAAGCGTTTAAGGTGATGTTTCGAATGTTGACTGAAGTGTAAACAAGACCGAACGTTGAAAGTGGACTAAAAATTGTCGTAGAGCAATATATTACCGACTGGCTGAACTAGAAAACAAACGGCTTACGAATAGCTGAACATGTCATTATTTTGGTGATAATTTATGCAAAACTTCAGCAGATGTTCTATCTCCCCTCCCCCCCCTCTGAAAACACGTTTCTCTGCTCCTTTTCTTGTTGAAAATTTTCAGTCAACTTAACCACGTGGAATGAGGTTACGATAGCTTCTTCAAAATTTCGTCTTATATGTTTTGCTTTCAGTCCCTGTTCATTCCTAAAGGCACTGTTAACAGTAAACTTTCGATCCGGATTCTACAGTTCCGGACTGGACTATCTCGCTCCAGTCCTACTTCAGTTCCAGTCCGTTTGTATTTACGGTAAAGTTTGTGTCGGGATTCTCCAGTCCACACTGGTCGACAGACTTTATTTTTAACGGATGCGTCTTTAATGGTGTATGGTCGGGCGGTAGTTTGTTCTTCCAGTCTCTGGACGTGTAACAGGCGCGTATCAAAACTTAACAGTGTTACGAAATGTCCAATTATCGAAGCGTGCGTGCGAAGGGAAGCGGTTCACCTCAGNGCGTATCAAAACTTAACAGTGTTACGAAATGTCCAATTATCGAAGCGTGCGTGCGAAGGGAAGCGGTTCACCTCAGCTCCCTCGACCGCCCACAGCACGCGAGGAAACGCGGAGGCGGGGCCTTGTTTTTCCTCACCTTGACGCCGTAATACGCAAGTGGGAGGCCGGCCGCTCTCTGCCTTTTAAAATCCACCTCCATTCCGACCCACGCTATTTTACCAGGTGCAGCTCGTTCGCGGGATAACTGATCGCTTTTTAAACAAACCCTTTAGCGAGGGGTTGCCANGCGTATCAAAACTTAACAGTGTTACGAAATGTCCAATTATCGAAGCGTGCGTGCGAAGGGAAGCGGTTCACCTCAGTTCCCTCTACCGCCCACAGCACGCGAGGAAACGCGGAGGCGGGGCCTTGTTTTTCCTCACCTTGACGCCGTAATATGCAAGTGGGAGGCCGGCCGCTCTCTGCCTTTTAAAATCCACCTCAACTCCGACCCACGCGATTTTACCAGGTGCAGCTCGTTCGCGGGATAACTGATCGCTTTTTAAACAAACCCTTTAGCAAGGGGTTGCCAAAACTTGCACGCATTGTAATGAGCGAGGAGGCGGCAGTGGTATAGGAAGTTCACGGTATTTGAGCAAAATTTTGGAAGCCCTGCGTAAGATCTACACCGAGAGAAAGGTTTTGTTTTAGCCAACGAAATATTTCGTTTAGTAAAAAAACCTGTAGCAACAAAATGAATTTTGTTCACCTGGCAAAATACACGCGTGAATAAACAAAACCTCTGTGGTGGGCCAAATGAAATTAGACTGCCAACAAAATATTTGGTTGAATCAACTGTGTGGATGTGTTCGGCCGCACGTTTGATTCCCTTCTTTCGAAAATACTACTCGGGAGTTTGTATTTCTTATGACAATTGCGATAGAAACAGTGTTTGTTAGTACATGTATTGATGCTTAATAATGGTATAAACATCGTAATAAAACAAGTTTCAACAATAAATTGAAAAGTAACACTGTCAAAACCTGAAATAGTTATTTGCGCACGTTGTCCAGTATTTGAAATGTATATATTTAAAAACATTCCAACTTTATCAGTAGTCACGTTAGCTGAGGTGGCTAGGGCGTACTGCTCGGGCGCAAGTGATCTGGGTTCGAATCTCGGTCGGGTTTCCAATTTAACTGTTTAATGTACGCGTAGCCAAACAAATCTTTGGTTGCACAAACCAAATCTTCGTTTGGGGAAAACAGATAACAAAATAATTTTGTTTCGACAATAAAATATTTTGTTGGCTGAAACAAACCTCTCTTAGCGTAATTTCTCCTAATTTAGTATCATTCCTCCAAATTCAAAATTTACATATCCATGGGCCTAATTAGTTTATTTGTGTTTGATTCAAGTGAAAATGTTGAATTGTTGGGAACCTAAATATGCCACTATAGTCTTTTCGTGGTATCTGCACACTTTTTAAATCAAACCTGTCAAAGATCTCCCCATGTATGACGTGCTTGGTTTTTTTTCCCAAACAAGCATTTTATATTTAGGTTAACGTAAAAGTATCTTATTTTTCGTTACATTAAATTTTTACGTATATTTTATGTAGAATTTATAATATTTAATTTATAATTAATTTGAATAAAAACAGAGACAATAGGTGTATTGGTAATGCCAAATAAGAAACAATAGGTGTATTGGTTGCCTAGTAAGAAATAGCTCTATACAAACTATTATTAAATTGAATGTGGTGCGTTGTTCCGCTGGTGTAATTTTATAGACTTTGTTAAGCTTTGTTTGGATCAGGCAGATGAGTATCCTGAAAGTAGAACTTCAGCAGGGCTTCAGAAAAGTTGGGAGTATAAGGCTATCCACGGTAAATTGAGCAATTTTGAAAGTCCTCTCATTTGGAATAATAGTCAATTAATATATTTTGTTTTAGCCTTAGACGTTAACTTCCAAGTGCGGTGGAATATACACGCTATGTTACTTGCATGGAAATATTTATTTAAAGAAGTGGTTAGAGGATAAGAATTGACTGAAAGGAAAATGTAACTAGCGCCTCAAAAGTGCTCACTTTACCGTGAACAGCCTATAACCGTGAATGGTCTATAATATGCCATGTCTTACTGTAATCTGTATCGAGCAGAGAAACACGAAACTTTGAATTGTCATAAGTTTAAACATAACACTCCCCCACGCGGGATTATTTTACTCAGTTCGCTGCCAACTTAACTACGCGCCAGCTTGCCGGTGTTTACAGATGCATCTGTGCTGTTAGCGACCAGTGAATTTTTTTTTTTATTAGAGGTTGGTTTCCGAAGTACTCACTTAGCCGTGAACAGCCAATAATATACTCTGCTCGTACGCGAGAGGACCCGGTTCCGTTTCTCTGTTCCATGGTTTCCCGAAATCGCTTCAGGTCAGTGATTTTCAACCATTGCGCTGCCGTGCTCTGGCCTGCCAAGAATTACCACCCGGGGCACCGCGAATTGTTGCACAGTGCACTTTGTGTATATCATTTTCTTGTACGTTTGTTTATTTTTTTTGCAGCCTACATTAAAAATTAAACGTGATTACATATTTATGATTAAAAGTACTGTCCGTCGCTAGCCACTACTTTGTCCCATCTTTCTGGCAATTTTCGGATACCATCTCGAAAAAACGATGCGTCTTTTGAGGCGACCCACGAATCGATCCATTTTTTGACTTCTTCATACGAGCGGAAATGCTGATCGGCCAGGCCGTGTGCCATCGATCGAAACAAATGGTGGTCGGAAGGAGCAACGTCTGGAGAGTACGGCGGGTGGGTAAGACCTCGCCATTTTAGCGTTGCCACGTATGTCTTGACCGGTCTTGCGACATGTGGCCGAGTATTGTCATGCTGGAGGATAACTTTATCGTGTCTCTTTGTACTGTGGCCGTTTCTCCTTCAAAGCTCGGCTCAAACGCATCAATTGGGTTCGATACCGATCCCCTGTGATGGTTTCACTCGGTTTCAACAGCTCATAAGATACCACACCGAGGTGACCTTGGCGCCGTGCATATTCGGTCTGGCCGTCGACGTGGAGGCATGTCCGGGCATTCCCCATGGTTTTCGGCGCTTGGGATTATCGCAGTGGACCCATTGTTCGTCGCCGGTCACAATGCGATGTTGAAACCCCTTCCGATTCTGTCTTTGAAGCATCTGTTCACAAGCAAAGAAACGCCGTTCAACATCTCTCGGTTGCAACTAGTACGGAACCCAATTTCCTTGCTTCTGAATCATTCCCATGGCTTTGAGGCGTTTGAAATGGCTTGTTGCGTCACTCCCAATGATTCTGCCACCTCTTCTTGCGTTTGGCACGAGTCTTCTACAAGTAATACCTCCATGTCGGAATCTTCGATACATTTCTCTCTTCCACCGCCATTCCAAGCATTTGGCTCAAAAACTGACATCTCCGCTCGAGAATAAATTTATGATGCAAACACAAATTCACTAATGTGGTGATGTCGTTATATTGACAGATGTCCAAGCTTACTGTGTGACATTATTGATCTACATATTTCCACCAGCACTTACCGCTGCAGCCACCGATCCGAAAACGGTGGAAGTAAAGTTGTACACCTGATACAATTAAAAAACATATTCCAAATTTCTTATTCTGAAAACAAGTGCTACAAGCATGGTTGCTGCTCATCTGGGAAAACTTGGAAAACAGCGTAATATCAGGGAACTTTGACCACAGCAACTAAATGTCAGGGAATTTAGTCATATGTAAGGTATATTTGGCAATTATATGGTTAGTTGTACTCCATTACCGAAACCTTATAAAATTGTTTTGTAGAAAGAACGAAATCGTTAGGCATTTTTCTTTGCAGCATACGTAGGGAGAAATTGAGTTAGATCAGAGAAGTATTTTGGTGTAAAAGTGTGCTATAATGTAATATAGTCTATCAGTAAAAAAATTTGCTAAGCAAAACGTCAGGGGAAAAATTTGTCTGAAAATCAGGGAAATGTCGGGAAATTTTCAAAATTAAGAAAGGTGGCAACCCTGACAAACTGAACGTCAAAACATGCTAGTTCCGTATGGGAGCCGCGGAAATGAATGATTTAGTTGGTCAGTGAAGCCATTAAAAACCACTGTTCCAGGCAAATTCTGGGTTGGCTCATCAAAACAGGCCACAGTCGATTCTTTTCCCCGCTGTTGATTTAGCGAGCTACTGGTTCCACCATGCTAATGAACGTTGAGCCTTTAATCAGTTCAATGTGTACACTGACTGGAATGTCCAGTAACGTCGGCAGCGAATTACGCAATGAGTGTAGTCTTATTCGCGTTTTATTCACACTTTTTTAATCAAACCTTTGAAAAAAATCACCCCTTGTATTGTGTGTTCGGTTGATTCCTAAATGTGTCTTGTATCACAAGCGTTTTATACTTCTGTTAACATAAAAATAGTTTATTTTTTGTTAATTTGAACTTTTAATTATATTTTATCTAGAAACTAAAGTATTTGTTTTATAATTAATATGAATCAAACGGAGAAAATAGGTGCGTTGGTAATACCTAATAACATATAACCTAAATGGAAAGTCAAAGTATTATTAAAGTGAGTGCGCGCGAATGCGGTGCGCTGTCCCTTTGCTGTAGTTTTCTAGACTTGATTAAGCTTTGTTTGCATGAGGCGGAGGAATATCATGAAAGTAGAACTTTAGCAGGGCTTCAGAAAAGTTGGAAATAACCGCGATTGGGCTATACATAACGGAACGTCTTACTGAAAGATTATTGCACAAAACTGGTGGTCGCCAGTTTTTATTTTTGTGTTCCGCAACAAGAATGCGTGTCATAAAAACAGGTTTATAAGAATTTCAATGCACGTATACCAGTAGATGCTCTCACGACAGTGATGATTTTGCATAATATGGAAGGAGAAACAGTGGGCACGCTTTCGGCACGAGGCTGTTCCCATGCCTTTTTTTTTTTTTTTTTTTTTTTTTTTTTTTTTAAAAAAAAAAAAAAAAAAGTTTTTTTTATGTTGACAGGAGTATAAAACGCTTGTGATACATGGAATATTTATAAAACAACCAAACANTGGAATCAGATTTTCGCATGTTGGAAACATGGCGGACGTTGCTGGTTGCCGGCGAAGTTTTCGCCGTTTACTTCGCCAGTTTCCCCGCGACAGCACACGGTCGACTCTCCTCCATATCACTCCTCTTCCATGGACACTAGAAGACTATCGCGCCTTCCAGATCTCCAAAAGTCTAAATTGCCAAAACTAATGCCGGGCGAGTACAATATTAAGACCAGTGTATGCGGGGCATCTTGTGCTTGTTCACCTACGAAATGCTTAGCCCGATAAGCAAGAAGATAAACGCCACTTGTTACTTTGTATGCAATAAATTGTATCGGAGTATTTTAGTGAACTGCATACAGCGTCTTGCCTACTAGCTAGTACAGTGAAAGGGTGACTTTAATTTTGTGTATATAGTGCATAGTCATAATTCAAGTAACGTTAATAATTTAAACGTAAATTTTTTTTTTTAAATTCACATTTAAAGTGGAGCAATTTCTCTTGGGGATTATTTCTTGTCTATATTGTTAGTTTTGGTAATAAGTTTATTTTTCTTCCATTTTTCTGTAACTTTTGTAAAAATGACTTATTTATGAGGATGCAATTGACGTATGTTGATTGGAGAGCTCCCCACCCCCTGCCACATACAGAAGCAGATTTGTACGTACAAAAATAATAAACTCAACTAAATGCCTCATGTTTGTTTTTTTACTCAGTTTCTTGTATTATAATAATATACGAATTGGGGTTAACTTTAGTGTGTCTGGAATTGATGTTCAAAGAGAGTACCTGTGTAAGAGCTAGGAAAATTTAACTAGACTGCTTGTGTTTGACTTGTTAATCGACTAGCAGTTTTACTGGTAACACTCAAGTTGGTTACGCCATTTAAAAGCTTGATATACTGCATTCATAACAAACTGTGAATTTTTTAATTGGGTAATTAGTGTTTTAAAGTGCCCATAGTATAAACCTGTGCGCTGCTATACGAGTTTTTTCTATCTTGTTCTTGTTATGGTTAAAGGCATTTTTTCTATACATTAATAATTTTCAGAAAAAAAAAATGACTTGACACCGAACGTATTTACTGTCAAGTCTTTAAGCTTAAAATAAAAACACTTTGCTTTTTTATTTTTATCGCTGTAGGATATAAAAATATATAGGCTGACTTTTTGTGAACTATGTTAAGACTTCGGGAATCGAAATAACTGTATGGCATGATGTTTGACTGCAACATTAGTTCACTTGTTTATGCCTTATTCATTTTCTGCACGATGTATTAATTTTGTATACAACCTACTAGTTAACTCTGGAAGGTTGGCATGTGTATAATTTTCTTGGTGACAGAGCATCAGTTGTGTGTGCCAAGACAAGAGGTAGCAGTGGCTCAACGTTCACAACCATCCTTTAGTTGTGGCATCATGTTTAAGTTAGTGTAAAATTTACTTGTGTCGACCACAAACACAGTACAAAATAAGTCTACCTTTCTAGGGCTAAGAATACGTAAACATCTGAAGCGGTCAGTATTTTGACGACATAGTTTCATTTTGTGTTGAAATAGTTTGTGTGTAAACTCGTCCAGGCCGTGTTAGTCTTGTCACACAAACCAAGACTAAGTATGAGTGGAGTTGTATCCATAATTTTCCCGCAGACACTTTTCTTCTTTCGCTTTGGCGTTTACGGCTCAGTGCGACACGTGATTTGTAACGTGTCGACGGACGTGAGTGGTTTCAATTATAAGTATGTTTCTTATCTCTCAGCACTTTTCCTTTTGCCACATGTAAAAATTGACATGCCATGTACTTTATCGATTAGTAATTTTTTTTTTCATCGATCTAGCGAAATTACAGAGAAAGAGAAAAATAGAAAAAGAGAGAGAGAGTGTGTGTGTTTGACGAGTCTATATATCTTATTTACCCGCAATGTTCAGTATATTAAAATTTTTACAACAATTTCGTAGAAATGTGTGGCTTGGGTAAATAGAAACAGTTAATTTTTTGTGTGAAAGCGATGTTGTGAAATGCTATTCTTTCACTTTGAGGGACTGCGGTGGGCAAGCGGTTAGCCTGCTCGCCTCCAACCTAGGCGAACCTGGTTCAATCCCCGGCTGTGTCGCTCCCGGATTTTCGCATGTGGAAATCGTGCCGGGCGGTGCCGCTGGTCGGCGGGTTTTCCCGGAAATCTCCGGTTTCCCCCGCCCTTGCATTCCGGCGCTCCATACTCACCTCAATCACCCTCATCGGCTCTCAAGACCTCGCTAAGAGCCGCCCAAATCTTCCCACTTCACTCTTTCTCCTAGTCCAGCACTAGGCACTTTTGAAACAAACAGAAAAAAAAAAATTGCTCATAACTATATAGTGGCGTGCAGACTCGTAGTTAAGTTGGCAGCGAATCGATAAAAATAGTTCTTAATAGTAGATGATGCAATACGGGTTAAATTTATGGTCTATGAAGGCAGTGTGACTTGTTTTACACCCATTGGAGTGAAATTTGCATATTAGTAACACATTAACATAGGTGCAGTCCATTCGCGGTTTCTTCACACTTTTTGAATTAAACCTTAGAAATATCACCCCATTTATGACGTGGTTGGTTGTTTCCTAAATACTGACGTATCCGAGTGAAAAGCGCGAAAAAGTTAGGTGCAGTGCATTCACGGTTACTTCCAACTTTTCTGAAGCCCTGCTAAAGTTCTACTTTCAGCCGGTCCCTCCGCCTCGTGCAAACAAAGGTCATCTAAGTGTAAAAAAATTACACCAAAGGGACAACGCACCGCATTCTTGCGCACGCAGTGTAATATTGTTTTTGGCATAAGAACTATTTCTTACTAGGCATTAACAACACGCTTATTTTCTCCCTGGTGTTATTCATATTAATTGTTAATGAAATATTATAATTAATAAATACGATATAAATAAAAGTTTAATTTAACCGAAAATAGGGTAATTTTACGTTNAATACGATATAAATAAAAGTTTAATTTAACCGAAAATAGGGTAATTTTACGTTAACACAAGTATAACGCGCTTGTGATAAATTACATTTAGGAAACAAATAATCAAATCAAACATGAGGTAATTTTTCAACGGTTTGATTTAAAAAGTGTGAAGAAACCGGGAATAGACTGTAATGTTGCAAGGTCAGTTGTAAACGTAGCTAGAGAAGGTCTTCGTAGCTGGCTTGTGCGCCTTGGCGATTTCACAACAGGCAGTCGTCCTACTTGGCAGTGATGAAACTCTTCCAGGCGCGGCGCTGTCGCATCTCACTGCTTTTAAACGGAAAAAATTTTCTGATAAGACTTCAGCAGCCATATTCCAATCAGTGGGGTGCGTAAGTACGTACACACCTCAAGAATTTTTTTTCACCACTCGTAATTTGGTAGTTCATGAAATATGTTCGCTGGGGACAGTTGGCGCATTACAGACACATCTGAATGTCAGGTATGATATTCTGTGCAGTGTTTATTTTCATCCCATACTTTCTCTCATGCCGTGAGCAATCGAGTAATTCAGTAATCCCGGTGGTGCAAAGCTTTTGTTGTGGAAAAAGGGGGGGTCGGGGGGAAAAGTTGTAATTCGTGGAATAGAAGTATTCCCTGTATTGCTATGTTTTGGTATGCACAGCCCAACGAGAACTTCATATTAGCCTGTCTACGGAATTACAATTTATTTTTACGATGCAGGGGCTGGGAATAAGTTATTAATAAATGTTTCCACTTTCTCTTTTCCTCCACTGTTTACTGAGCATGAACAAATAAAAAGAACAAAAAAAAATGTAAATGGTCGCATTAGTAGTCGAGAGCGAGTGCAGTGCTAGTAAGTACACTGTTGGCACTTTGGGTTGGAAGGAGGGGTTGGAAGGAGGGGTTGAATTGACCGTAGAGTAATTCTCATCGCAGTTATTGCCATTTCTTTTCCAGTTATCGAACCAACCTATGCGACTCACCACTGATTAATCACGGGAGATTCAGATCCCGATTGGCTTAACTAGATGCGTTAACTTGTCGCGTGGGTTTTCATACCAATTCAAGCAAACATTATGGTTATTTCGTTCTTCAATTTTCCATAATTTATTGGGTTGACTTGTAACGTGTGCCAAGATGTATTCTACCTACAAGGAATGTAGAAAATATCAGCATTCAATATAATCATACGCAAATCGTACTAAACAGTTATTATCATATTGTGTTGATTTTGAAAAAAAAAATCATCTCATGTTTTAGTTTTACTTCTTGTGATTTGTTTTCGTTTTATACCATTGCAGAACACCCGTTTCCTTTCGTTTTATACCATTGAAGAACACCCGTTTCCTAACGGTTTGAAGTAAGTATAAGATTATTTGATGTAATCAAGTCCCTGAAAGAAACATACGGCTATAAGAGTTAAAAAGGTTTATTGATCTACGTAGCTTAAATAGGCACGGTTCATTTTTGGTCTTGTATCGTGCCAGCAGCAATAGCGTAAGGTTTTCTTCGTCACTGCAATTCTATTTAACATATTAATGTATGAAAAACTGTCTGAGGTCTCCATCTATATGAAATCGTGCACGATTTGATAAGATTTTATCGTAGTTGTACAATCAGAATTTTAATTTAAAAAACTCAATACAGACCCTGCTAATGCACCGAGAATTAACTATGCTGGATATGATTTTCAAGACATTGACATGAAACCTACTTACGCAATATGTGGAACACGTAGTTGTTAAGATTTAAAGTCAAGGCGTGATAAGAGTAACGCAATACAATAACTGCCTTAAAATAACTGGCCTTCATTAAGTAGCGTAGTTAGTAACTCGTGCAAGTACCGCGGAGAAGTTTTGGGATTTTTGCCAGTTAAAACAAACAGTAACTTCGAAGATGCTATATTTATAATCTCGTAAAAGAAAAATAGCTAGGATGAAAATCTGACCTACTTAACGCTATTTTCAGCACTTGTGAAGACGAAGTGTGTGTAGCCAGCGAGGTAGACAATCTCACGGGTATTATTTGTTGCATCACATTTCTCCTCGGGTCATTGTCGTTTTGTTGGTGGTAAAAAAACCTGTTACGATGTTGTGTGTGATCTCGCTTTTTTTTTGTGCCACACTGTTGTGTGTATTCCTTAATGTAACAAATTTAATGTTGAGCTCATTTATCCGCCATGTTAAAGTCGAGAATGCAGTATCTTGCTTTACGAACCAAAATACTTATGTGCAAGGACCCTTGTATGGCCCTGAGGCCCCCATCCCCTTTAATTGGAGCTCGATTTTAACAGGAAGTCTTTTATTTAGGTAGTCTATACTCTTAAGTAATAACCTAGTGATTATGGGTAAGCACGTGGTTTGATTTTAATGCCCATATACCCCACACCTTAAGTAGCCCCCTCAATCGGTCTCGAGATCAGCTACTGCTTACATGTTATTATAAAAGACAATATCAGACTTAAGCCATTAGGCCACAAGTGAATATCCACCAGAATCCACTACATTATCTAATCATTCGCATAACAATAACTACACTTTTTATTCAACTTAAAATATTGTTCAACGTATTTTAATAAAGTTTCCCTCGACGCGGTTGAATTTACATAAATGTGCATTTTATGCATTTGTAGTGGCAAAGCTATCAAATAAAAACAGCAATTTGAGATAAAATAAATATACACAGTCGAATCACATTATTATGACCACCTGCTAGTATCTAGAGTATCCGTCCTTCGCAGCACGGACAGCAGCTAGACGAGCCGGCAGTGACTGTCAGGTGCTGATAGGTCTCCACGGGTATCTGGAGCCATGCTGTACGTAGTGCGTCCCACAACTGTTGAAGGGTGCGTGGCGGGGGAGACGGACGGCGAACACGACGATCGAGGTGGTCCCACAGATGTTCAATTGGATTTATATCGGAGCTGTTTGGGGGCCGGGGAAGAACCTTGAAATCTTGATCGTACTCTTCCAGCCACGTGCGGACAAGGCGCATTATCATGCTGGAAGATCCCATCCTCCCGAGGAAAGACAATCATCATGTACGGATGGACGTAATCTCCGAGGTTGGATTCATAACCAAATGGATCAAGAGTGCCGTACTCACAGATGATGGATCTATAGAATACCACGAGAACATTCCACAGACCATAACACAATCCCCCACCGCCTTGTGTTCGTCCAGCAATGGATGCAGGGCGTCGGTTCTCAGACGTTTCTCGCCGGACACGCTGACGTCCATCCGTTCTATACAGCTGAAAACTTGACTCGTCGGAGAAGGCTGCCCCTCGCCAATCAGGAGCGGCCCAGTCGCCATACTGTCGAGCAAAGTCCAGTCGTTTTCGTCTATGAACCCGTGTTTGCATGGGTGCAGTCATTCTCCGTCTACTCCGGAGCACCATTCGCAGACGGTTTGGCAGAACTGTTGCGGTAGACACGTGCCTGGATGCCCCCTGGTTCATTTGGACGGTGAGCTGTTCCACTGTAGCCTGTCTGTTGGCCTTCACGCACCGTCGTAGTGTACTTTCATCTCTTGACATCAATGGCGCGTGGAGCTCCGCAGTTCCCACAACGGTTATTACCATGGTGCCATTCGTCTACTCACGATACACCTTTACCACAGAGGCACGTTAACAGTTCACAAACGTCGCTGTTTCCGAAATGCTGCCCCCTTTGGCCCGAAAGCCGATGATCGTCCCTTTTTGCAACTCTGTTAAATCGCTTCCTTTACCGATAACGACATAAATCTTTATTGGAAAGAGAGAGTGAACGCCCATTACACGGCACACTGCAATCTAAGAGTGAGACATACTATATAGGCTCTTCACGGAAAACTGAGCACTTTTGAAAGTCCTGCTTAAGATCTACGTGTAGGAAAGTTGTGTGATCTTGTACCATATGTAAAATTAACATTGTCCTTATCACTTTATTCATACTTCTGTCAGATAGAACTGTGAAAGGAAAAGAAAAGTAAATATTGCACAAATATTTTATTTCTTACATTTATATGCATTTAAGAAAAACAAAACAAAGGGATTTATTTAATTATTCGCAAATGTGTAATTAACACTTTTAATTATAGGTTATGGCATATAACTANCAAAACAAAGGGATTTATTTAATTATTCGCAAATGTGTAATTAACACTTTTAATTATAGGTTATGGCATATAACTACTTTCCCTCCGTCGTTGCCAACTTTACTGGACGCGTGCTAAAAAATATGCAAGTAGGGACAGTGAAATTTTTCAAGTTTGATTTTAAAAGTTCCCAATTTACCGTGAGCANCAAAACAAAGGGATTTATTTAATTATTCGCAAATGTGTAATTAACACTTTTAATTATAGGTTATGGCATATAACTATTTTCCCTCCGTCGTTGCCAACTTTACTGGACGCATGCTAAAAAATATGCAAGTAGGGACAGTGAAATTTTTCAAGTTTGATTTTAAAAGTTCCCAATTTACCGTGAGCANATGCTAAAAAATATGCAAGTAGGGACAGTGAAATTTTTCAAGTTTGATTTTAAAAGTTCCCAATTTACCGTGAGCAGCCTTCCACAAATTTGCCCTATTAGGTAGGAATTAAAATCCGCCAAATCTGGCGGGAAATCCACTGAGTTGGCAGCACTGTAAATCCGGGACAGAGGACAGCCCGCGACGAGACGAGCATGCGAAGGTACCGCAGGAACTACGCGCGATAACGCGGGCCGGAAGTGGACTTGCAGCCGCGATAATGTGACGGGCATCCGATTGCGCGTCTTCCCCGCTGTAGGAAACTCCTGTCTTCGTCGACTAGAAATTCCATCCCCCCCCCCTCCCAATTTCAACACACTGAAAATCATGCGGCTGGCACACCCGGAACGTTACAGGCTTTTCACGATAAAATAAGCATTTTCGAAATCAATCTTTGAAAAATGTCACTGCCCACAACTACGTGTATTTTAACTGGCACACTGGCATACACCCAGTTAAGTTGGTAACGACGGAGGGAAAGTTGTTCCATGCCTAAGGTTACTTCTACCAAAGGTTGGGAAGATCAATGTTAAGCAAAGGGAAAATTTTCGCCACTAGATAAGCGCTGGTGTCGGAAAAGTACAAGATTTTCTCTATTGTATACGTTAAAAAAAGGATAACTGCAATAATCATTAATTAAATAATAAATAACTTCTTAACTACGTCAAATATCTCTTATTATTCACGTAGCTTAATTAAAGGCTACCTTTTGGTACACTGCGCACCTAGCGGCGAAAATTTTCCTTATGCCAAACTCTTCCATAAGAAATCTGGTTTTATTCTTAATCTGAGTAGAATAAACCTTACCTGCGCCTTAACGTTGAATTAAAAAATGCCAGGATAACATTTTGTAAACACTGAAATGCTTAATTTGCTTTTTTTAAAAAATGCATTCAAGTGTAGAAAATAGGACATTTGTAAAATATTTACTTTCCGAATAATTCACTTGCCCGACGGATGGATAAAGTGATCAAGCCCATAGCAATGTTAATTTTACTTGTGGTGGAATAACACGCAGTGTGCGTACAAGTATGCATTCAAAAGTGTTCAGTTTATCGTAAACAGCTTTTAATTAATTTTGCGTTGTGGCTGCACTGCGAAACACCGCGGTGCCTGGCAGTTGAGTTAGTTCGTAGGTGGACTTATCGTCAAGGGCCGTGCGTGTCTTGAATGCGTCGCAACCATACGGTACTCGCTCGGCTTCACCTCTTAATCAGAAATTCTTAGTTTTCCTTTCAGTGATTATACAGAATTTGTGACTGTTATACAAGTAGACTGCGGCAGGTTGTGGGAATAAGTTTTTTTTTTTTACTGCTCAACCTTGAAACTGAACCACTGAACTGATTTCGGTCTAACTTAACTGTATTTACATTTATGCATTTTAAGTGCAAGTGTTTAAAGTCTATCCTAGCACCGCTTGAACTCGAGAAATTCCCAGGCCTCTGAGCACCAAGTCGACATGGTATCAAACGGCCTAAATCCCAAACTCGAAAGATTTTTCTACTTTGTTTTTCCGTGTCTAATCGTAAAGTTTAAATAAAAAAAAAAAAAACGACAGAATCGCGTGCTCCATATTCTTCTAGAGCATTTATGCGTCAGAATACCTAAACAACAGGATTTAAATTTTGGCTAAATTTTATTGTAAGATTGTTTAGCGTTTCGGCGTCGAGCCGTAAGAAATTGTGAACATTGGAAGCAAACACACACAGATAGTTGGACTTCCCAGTCGCCCTCGACGCATAATTCTGCGCAGCCCGTGGAAACATTTTAAGGTTGTGTTATTGTGACTTGGGGTGCAGGGTGGCTACACAAAACTTAAATCTAAAATCCCTAATTTTCCACGTTTTCCCTGTCTCCATCACATCTTTCCAAACCTGTACCAACGCAATAAAACTTTTAGACCTTTTACGCTAATAAACATTTTTTTAAATGTGAAATTATATTCTTGCGACTATATATTTAAAGGAATTTTGTCATCTGTCAGCTCCATAAATTGTGCAAATGTATTTACAAAATATGTTATTTTAGCCATTTCACTAGATGTATGACTTGTTATACGGATTGGATTTTCTAGTTTGAAAATATTTGTGTGGCTGAAATAAAATAAATTATTGTATAAATATGGCACTCCTGTTACTATAGTGCACACAATTTCCCATGCTTGGCACATCATCACTGTAGTGGTACCCTACAAGGAGCCTTTCAACAGACTGGTTTGAAATGCGACACACATTGACACTGCAACTCACCAGTTGACGTTCAAGACTGCAAGAACGTTCTTCTTGCGTGTAAGAAATAAACTTTATAAATGGTACTCGCAACAAAAACTATTTTATATTTTCCACCTTCTCGAACAGAATCCCACGGAGATCTCCGACACGATAAATAGGTGCGCCAATCGCATACACAATAAATTACAAAATGAGACATCACAGCCAATCAATTAGCTGCGTTTAAGATGAAGCTGCAAATATTGTGAACAAATGAAACACACCGCTTAAAACACATTGGATGGACATTCAACAAATGCCCCTTACACTAAGGCACCAACCAATAAGAGGAACATAACACATTTTTGAGCAGGAAAAGTATAAATAGTCAAAACATTTCAATAAGGACGAAAATCCCCTGACCTCTCAGATGATTCCCCGACTTTTCCCTGTTTTCCAGGTTTTCCTCGTGTATAACCACCCTTTGAAACATGTGGATTAATAATCCATTTTTTAAAGTTCCAAGCATGCTACAGCGTCATGGAGATTTAAGTAGAATCAAGGGCAGTAATCATGATTATTTCCATGAAGTAATTTGATGACAGGTTTTGTGGTGTCTACAGATCTTTGTTTCGCCACACATTATCCAGACTCTCCCCGTGTTCCATCTTAAATACTTTCTGTAATATTTGCTTCAAGCTAGTGCTTCAGGTCAAATTTCAAAAATGTGAATCGCTCTTGTGCTCCACTTTTAGACCGTAGGTCGCATATATTATGTTTTCACCTTATTGTTTCGTGATCAACCTGCATCCGAAGTTTGTCTTTCGAATTTAGACACATTCTGTATAATCCTCCCCAGCTGTATGCTGTGAGCGTACCTCAGACACGTCACCCGCGGCTGCTCGTTACCTCCATCGGCACGGAAGCCCGTTGCTAGGATCCTTCACAAAGGAAAGACGTGATGCGGTATTGATTCCCAATGTAGCCCAGGCGTTATTCAGCACCTCTGAATGAGGAAGAGCCCCAGTTTGGCAGCGCAGGACTGCGTCAGAGCCAAGCGAGACCCGTTTTGCAGTTTTCCTATATTTTTTGCTATTATTTCTAGGAACGTCAAGCTAACAGAGACTAAGTATAACTAAGATCATCTGAAATGAAATAGGTAAACGTTGTATTTACCATGTCTAATTTTTAGTTAAATACCTTAGTACCAGAGGTAACACCAGTCGCAATAAAAAAAAAAAGATCAGGCAGGAGAATTATCAGAATTACGGATGAAAACAGATATTTTTAGCAATGTTTATAAGCTTTTACAGATCTTGCAGGACAAAAGTAAACAAAAATGAAACGGGTGCAACATTTTTATAAAGAAAATATTGTTAAAAAAAACTTTGATCTTGTTTGCTCACGTCCTTTGATAACTTCTAAGTGAAATAAGGGGGTTTTTGGTACGTTGAATAGCAACAGCAGGCTCGGGGATTTACCAGTTCGCGATGAAAAAATGACATGCGACATCTGAAGGCCACGGTGGTGTAGTGGCTAGACTACTCGCATCCCACCAAGGCGAACCGGGTTAGATTCCCGGCGGTGTCGCCCCCGGATTTCAGCATGTGGGAATCGTGCCGGACGATGCCGTTGGTCGGCCGGTTTTCTCGGGGATCTCCCGTTGCATTCTGGCGCTGCTCCGTATTCACCTCGTTTCACACTCATCGGCTCTAAAAGACCTCGATGTTAAGAGCCGCCCAAATCTCTTCACTCACTCAGCGACATCTTCAGCGTCCACGGGGGTGGACGTGTGATGGAAAATCAGCAGCAGTTGCTGAATGCAAGGACAGGGTAAACGGGAGCATCCCTAGAAAACCCGCTTGGCAGCGGCAACGCCTGCCACGTTTGCTACATGCGAAATATGGGTATGATATCACCGGGAATTTAACCCGAGACGCTCCGACATGCATTGGAAAATTGGTGTCTCGGAAACTGCCCAGGTTGCAAAAAAAAAAAGGCAGGAGTAAATGATTGTGAAGGGAAACATCAGATAGCGGTTTCAAAGGGGTAGCTTTTTAATATACTTTTGAGTGACATGTATACGAGTTTCTGAATTTTATATTTTATTACGTATTGCGTCTTTCGGTAAATAATAATTTTCTTTGTAGCGTGTCATTTAAGTCATTTTTATTTTCAAGCTGAAAATTATGCGAATCATTATGTACATGGAGTGTGTAAGCAGCTTAATAATCAACTTAAAGCTGTAAAGTAACTGTATAATCACTACCCTCCCCCCTCCCGACTTAATCGTTTTCAGTTTTACTTCGGCTTGCCGATAGTCGCGGTACAAAGCTCCCATCTCCTCGTGGAGTAATTTAAAGACCTCGTGCTTGTGTATGCGTGCGTGCACGGATACTCAAAAAGACTGCCATTAGTGCAAGGGCATTGGATGATTGAAGAGCGGGCGGGGAAAACAATGGACATTCCTGCATCTCCACAGGTTAAGGCATATCTTTAAACGCCATTAACTTTTTCGTTCTTGTCCTTGACTCTCCCGTATTTTCTCAACGAGAGCACGAACCATTAGCGGCGTATTCGTTCTGCAAGACGTGCTGTGTCGTTTTAATCCTGTTACTTTATTTTTTTCAGGTGTTGCAAGCATGAAAATTGTTGACGTGTGCTGTACTAGAGACAAATTACCGTTATATGTATTAATAGCAATTTTAAATTTTATGACGGTCAATGGCGAAAGACTAAGAAAAGGGAAATCATACAGAATTATTTTTGCTAACTACGAAAGGAACTTTTTCATCACAGTTAGTGATGAACTTAAACGATATATGTATTCAAACATGTATATTTGACAACTGTCACTGTGACATATAAATGTGAAATATATAGGTGACGATAGCAATAGCAGCATGGATTTGATTAAGAACATACTACTAGAGGATAAATATACAACAAATGCCTCTTGAACATTACATTATATTCTGATGATCTGTAGTTCCTATCGTCAAGGGAGTTTGTTGCTACACAGTATTCTATTAATGATAGATTGATGTTAATGATAAGTGGGATACATATTGTGCAACACAAATACGACCGTGTCTTAGAAATGAAAAAGTATGAATTATAAATATGTTTCAAATAATGATTTGAAGTTCTTACACTCGATACGTAAAATTGTTGCTAAGTAATATTTGGGATGCTGAAATACGCAAATATGGTATAAGAAAAGTGCATAAACTGTTACGTATCGCACTGCTTCATTGATTAATAATAATAATAATATAAAAAAAGCTAGAGCGAACACAATAAAAGTGAAACCATAGAAAGTCGCGTGAATGGAATTAATTCTTGTTTTTAAAGAGAATCTTTGTTTGCTCGCTGAATATTTTACTTAAAAGCGCTTACTCGCAATCTATCGGTGAACACGCAAACTCGAGTAGAAGGATCGGCTGGCAGTTTGACACGGCTGTCACAGCGTCACAAGCAACTGAAATGAACTGTGACAGGCGAAGATCACAAACCTGTGAACGCGTGCCCAGTATGCGAATGCGACTTGTATCAGTCACGGATACTTCAGTGTGTCTTGCAGGTACACCCTCAGACAAGGAAATGTCTGTGACAAAGTAGCAGGCTGCGATTTATCGCCGATATCTGTAATGAGGGTGATGTATTTCTGCCGAGCCATTTATGACTCCGAAAATTTTCGTATGTCATCGCGGCGCAACATATTAATGCGAAACAAATGTTTCGATATTGCAAAATAGTTGCCATTATCATGTGTTCGACTGCAGTAGTTCAAAAAAATTAAAAGGTTTAAACGTAGACAAAATCAAACTTTTTTTTTCTACATAGAAACTTACCAAATTTTACAACGCCTCAGTTTAACCAACTTCAACCAGTAACATTGCAATTACATTCACAACAATCACACGACGCCGTTTACGAATCCCAGAGATAGGTGGCACCAATTGCACCTACACTGTTACGCATTCTCACACCACTCACGAATTACTGTACATAGAATTCTTTTTGTCACGTTACCTATACATTACATAGGTAAATTAATTGAAATTGATGATTTGTATAATATTATTAGGTGTTTTACACTGTACGAAGACGATACGAAGGACTAGAGCAACGTCACATTGCTATAGGCTGTTCACGGTAAAGTGAGCACTTTTGAAAACAATCTTTGGAAAATGTCACTGCCCCTACCTGCATAGATTTGAACGGGACTGAAACATATTTTTTTCCTCCCATTCTTCGAATTTAACACGGATTACTTTTTTTCTTGCTAATAATAATTTTTATCTGGCAATGACTCGCGATGTCAAAGCACGCATGGTGGATAGAGAAACCAGATATTTTTCGAACTGATTCGCGTATTAAGGCATGCAAAACTGTGTGGCTGAAGTAGAATATGCATGGTGTAATTTTCCCTTAGCATGTTTATTGCTCATAGATACTGTAAAATGCATTATTAGGGTTGTGAAAATTAACGGTGAACAGTTCTGTTTTTAAGTTTCCTCCCATGCACACTGACGGATGGGAATGAACTCGAGCTTTCAATGTGTTGAAAATTGCACCTAGTAAAAAACTGTAAATATTATTAGCGGTAAGCTGAATACGGCGATTAAATATAATGTTATAAAGAAGGTGCCGATTAATAGCAGCAGGATATGTGCAGATTTGTGGAATTTTTATATATTTGTTAAAATTATGAAATTGACAGGGGGTTAATACAAATACGTGAAGAAATATCACATCCCTCGTAACGTCGTAAGCTGATGAAGCTCAGAAAAATACTTCTGTTCTGACTGGGGAGTGTTATCTTAGGTCGTGTGGCGAGAAATCTTTTTAAGTCATTTGTCGTGTGAAATGGATGTTATGTAGATAGGACGATATAATTTTACAGGTGTTTTTCCGCCGCATGTGTAAAGGAGTTCTGTACTCCCTCGCGGTTTCTGGTGCTAGATTTTTTAAAATTAGCATTACACATTTTCTCATTTTTTTGTATGATTGAATCTCGCTTACGTACGAGGTCCTGGGATTAATTCTTTTTTCAGTGGTTTACTGTAAAAATGCGAATTTTTTTCATAAGTGAAGGGGAAAAAAAAGAACACGAGAGGTGTTAAGTTACTTTTTTTATACAGCCCATGCATTTTTTTCCAGTGTCATTTTATTTTAAAATATTTTTCTCGGCTTTGCTTCAAGAAATTAAATTTGATCTGTTTTAGTTTGATCTGTCAATCCTGCCATTCTAGACTTAGATTTATATATATATATATATATATATCAAAATCTTTCTCGTTCGTGTTAGCCTATTTGACTAACGTAAAATAGTAGCGTGACATTTAATTTTTTTAGGTGGCGTGCAAGCTAAAATTATAATAAAAAAGTAAAGTTTACACCCTTTTTGAGACGGAGCGAGTTGCTAGGGCAAACGGGAACGAGTAAGGACTCGGCCAAGAAACCATCCCGACTTTCACCTGGAGTGATTTAAAAAAAAGAAATACGGCCGAACGAGTCGAGAATGGAACCCGGGTCCCCCTGAACATGGGTCTCCCCTGGTGTTGACTTGTGTGTGCAGATATCTCCTGTGTTTATTATCCTATGAATTAAAGTTGGCTTGTGTGAGAAATAAAACATGCTACTGGAGCGAACCCCCCCCCCCTAGAAACAAACATGGTCTCCCGTCATCTGTTTAGTGCGCTAGGGTAAAGTCCAATTCCACACCTGGTGCAGCGCGGCTGAACGTGTGCGAGAGCTCAGATTAAGACTGCACCTGTCGTTCGTTTACTTCCGTAATGAGACTCGTATCCACTTCTTTAAGTACCCCTTTGTCTTAATAGTGATTTTATGCGTTTATCAGTCTCGCCTGCAAATTTGAATATTTTGGACTCTCTGTGTTAATGTGTGTGTTTGGCATATGAGCAAGTGGAGAATGTACCATCCCCCCCTCCTTGTTTCTTAGTTTCACATCATCATAAAGTATCTTTGGTTTCACAGGAATTAATAAAAAATTTCACATTTGATTTATTATACAAACAAAAAACAAATGTGGGCTTCGAGCTAGCATTTATCTACAAAAAAAATTGTACATATACGTAATTAATTTTCTAACATTCGAAAGGGATTAACATAACACTTTAAAATCTCGCGTCCTCCGCAATGCAATGGCTGCAATATGCTTTAGTTTTTTCGCACTCGTGAAGTCTTTCCTTATATGTATCGATGAGGTCGAACGGTGGCGAATGATTGGTGAAATCTACTTGTTAGGTAACTAAATCAGAAGGCAAATCGCACTGATTTCGGGCGTCGATAATTTCCGCCCTGCGCACACACTACAAAATCGACTTACAAGCACATACTCAGGGTAATAGGGGATTGTGACAGAGTCCAACATGGCCGGAATTTCCTCGTATGGAATATGCCCTCCATCCCTCTTCTGCCCATGCGTCTGGAATGATTGCTGACGGTACGCATGCTGAGTGGTGCGGTCGATGTGCTTCCATGGACACGGTGGCAAAAAGTGAAAATTTTGGTTTTCTCGTCGCCGTGTCGTGCTTGTGAGCAAGTGTCTTAGAGAATGAGAAGAAAAAGTAATTTACGTGTGCAAGTTTAGTACGGATCATTGTGTCGGTTTATCAAAATTTAATTACCGTAGATATCGCAGTAGCTAAATTTGTGATGGGAAATGCGCTAGTAGATGTCAGGGGGATTCATAATACGTTATGTTGTTTATGGTGTAACAATGAGTGTGTTGCCTCTGACGTTAGCGCAGTGCTGGGTCTGTCATATTCCCTCGTCGTGAGGGAAGTTGAGTATCTCTGGGCGACTCTCTGATATTTCCGTCGCGCGACGAAAGGGTTTCCCCTCGTGTCGAGTAGTTTTTGTTTAGCCGTCGCGGATATGAAGGCGAGCTGGATGCGTGCCATGGAGGAAACCCCTGCTTCTCTAACCAGATTCATCTGTTTTTTTTCCTTCCGAAGTTGAATTCAGTGTAGCAGGTAAATTTGTTGTCACTTCGTCTTGTGTCCTAGGCGTGTCGGGTTGTAGTACAGGATTAGTATAAAATAATACCCCAACTTTGAAGGTCTATAATATCAAAACCAAACAACGTACAACCTTGATTGACCAATCGAATGAACAGTGGAACCGTAAAGTTTGTTTACCACACATTCATAAATGTTCAATGTGACCACAATAAGCGGCCCGAACGACACCTACGCGATAATCAAACTCGTCCCACGCTCTTGTCAGCATGTCCGGTGTTACGGTTTGGGTGGCGTTCGTAACTCTCTGTTTGAGGTGGCGAGAGGGAAGCGAGCTCGCATTTGACACGTCAATGTGAAGGGGACGGTCTGATGTTTCCTTTATTGCCCAGAACGAGGTAGACGATGCCTTCATGTCTAAGCTGGTTTTTAGCGATGAAGCGACGTTCCATACAAATGGTAAGGTGAACCGGCACAACGTGCGGATATGGGGTCAGGAGCCTCCACATGAAACCACCGAACACGAGCGCGCTTCCCCCAAAGTGAACGTGTTTTGCGCTGTATCCAAAGACACTGTTTTCGGCCCTTTCTTTTTTCACGAGCCCACTGTTACTGGAATCCCTTATTTGGACATGCGTACAGAGTGGTTGTTTCCTCAGTTAGAAGAGGCGGCGGGGACTTAATTTTCCAGCATGATGGCGGGCCAGCCCATTGGCACTTAGCTGTTCGCGGATACCTGAACGAGACGTTGCCGCAACGCTGGATTGGTCGAGGAGCAGCTGGTGACCAGGCTCTTCATCACTGGTCGCCAAGAAGCCCGGATATTACACCGTACGTTTTTTTTCTATGGGGGTACATACAGGATCAAGTGTTTTGTCCACCATTGCCTGCTAACATTGACGACCTCAAAACGAGAATTACGGACGCCATCCAAACCGTAACCTGAAAATGCTGACAATAGTGTGGATCGAGTTTGATTATCGCGTAGATGTCGTTCGGTCCGCTCGTGGTGGCCACATTGACCGATATGGCAAACAAACTTAACAGTTCCACGGTTCATTTGGTTGGTCAACCAAGGTTGTAGGTTGTTTGGTTTTGATATTATAGACCTTCAAATTTGGCGTATTCTTATATATTCATCGTGTACTCTTTCTCTCTCCATCTCTCTCTTTCTCTCTCCATACCTCTCTTTCTCTCTCCATACCTCTCTCTTTCTCTCTCCATACCTCTCTCTTTCTCTCTCCATACCTCTCTCTTTCTCTCTCCATACCTCTCTCTTTCTCTCTCCATACCTCTCTCTTTCTCTCTCCATACCTCTCTCTTTCTCTCTCCATACCTCTCTCTTTCTCTCTCCATACCTCTCTCTTTCTCTCTCCATACCTCTCTCTTTCTCTCTCCATACCTCTCTCTTTCTCTCTCCATACCCCTCTCTTTCTCTCTCCATACCTCTCTCTTTCTCTCTCCATACCTCTCTCTTTCTCTCTCCATACCTCTCTCTTTCTCTCTCCATACCTCTCTCTTTGTCTCTCCACCCCTATCTTTTTCTCTCTCCACCCCTATCTTTTTCTCTCTCCACCCCTATCTTTTTCTCTCTCCACCCCTATCTTTTTCTCTCTCCACCCCTATCTTTTTCTCTCTCCACCCCTATCTTTTTCTCTCTCCACCCCTATCTTTTTCTCTCTCCACCCCTATCTTTTTCTCTCTCCACCCCTATCTTTTTCTCTCTCCACCCCTATCTTTTTCTCTCTCCACCCCTATCTTTTTCTCTCTCCACCCCTATCTTTTTCTCTCTCCACCCCTATCTTTTTCTCTCTCCACCCCTATCTTTTTCTCTCTCCACCTCTCTCTTTCTCTCTCCACCTCTCTTTTTCTCTTTCTACCCGTATCTTTTTCTCTTTCTACCCCTATATTTTTCTCTTTCTACCCCTATATTTCTGTCTTTCTACCCCTATCTTTCTGTCTCTCTACCCCTCTCTTTCTCTACCCTCTCTTTTTGTCTCTCTACCCCTCTCTTTCTCTACCCTCTCTTTCTCTACTCCTCTCTCTACCTCTTTCTCTATTTCTACCTCTTTCTCTATTTCTACCTCTTACCCTCCTCCTTTCTCCCTCTTTCTCTCGCCCTCCTCTTATGTTCCCTCTCCCCGTCTCCTTTACTTTCGGGATCAAAGTGTTAATAGGTTCTTTATTTTTACACGTTGGTTATTTGCAGCCGTGTTGCTTCAACTTTTCTGAAACCCTGCGAAAGTTCTACTTCCATGATATTCCTCCGCCTTATGCAAACAAAGCTTGACCGAATATAGAAAATTACACCAAAGGGACAGTGCACTGCATTCGTGCGCACTAAGCCTAAAAATATTTTTCATTATAAATTTTTCTTGCTAGGCGTTACCAACACACCCGTGTTCTCACTGTTTTTATTAATATCAATTAGAAATTAAATATTATGATTTGTAGATAAAATATAAGTATAAGTTCCATTTAACCAAAAATAAGATACTTTTATGTTAACTCAAGTATAAAACGCTTATGATACACGGCATATTTAGGAAACATCCAAACACGTCATGCATGGGGTAGTTTTTCGAAAGGTTTGATTCAAAAAGGGGGAAGAAACTTCGAATAGACTCCGAATAGACTCAAGTTTAAACACACTTTTTTTTCTTTCTAGAATTGAAACTGCTTCCATTATAAGTAAAATTGTCGTTAAAAAGTGTTAGCGATCTCGCCTGGAATATGCTTGCAAGAAATGACTTTAGGAATAATTGTAAATAACACAGTATATTGTCTAGCCGCGGTTTTTTCATTCATTTTGAATCAAAACTTTGGAAAATCACCTAGTGTCTGACGTGTTTTGTGGTTTCCTAAATATGTCCTGTATCATAAACGTTCCATACTTGTGTTAACATAAAAGTACCTTATTTTTAGTTAAATTGATCTTATATTCTATTTATATATTATAATATTTCATTTATAATTAATTCGAATAAACAGAAAATAGGTAGTTTGGTAATGCCCAGTAAGAAATAGTTCTTAACGCAAAATATTATTTAACTGAGTGCGCACGAATCCGGTGCGTTGTCCCTGTGGTACCATTTTCTAGACAATTAGGCTTTGTTTGCGCCAGGCGGAGGAATATTGAGGAAGTAGAACGCTTGCAGGGCTTCAGAAAAGTTACTGAATCTTATTGTTTTGCATTCCAGTATTTTAACCTCAAAAGTTAACACATTGATGCTATAAATAGACCAGGGCGTGACTTTTCTGACCAGTTCGAATTATGTAACACTGTAGGATATAAAAGTGAATCGTAATTCATGCACCAAATTTAAAATAATTTTTTTTGCTACATCTTAAATTAATGATAGTTACAATGCCATTTTTTTCCAGTCACACTTGTAGTCGCTAGAAAGCACAACTTATTTTCGATATAACTTCTGTTTCTGTTGCACAGTTCTTGCATAGTTACACATTAGTTTGTACCGTCGATATTTTAAGATTTAGTACTTAAAAAAACTAAGGTACTTGCTGAAATTAAACAAAACGGCACTAACGAATTTAACATAAAAAAATACTAAAGCATTTCATGTATTTATACTACGCTGGATTTTGCGTAATTTTCATCCGCGTAAAAAATTATAAAAATTTTACACGAGAAAATTTTTACACTTTTCTAGAAGAAGCCAGTGGTTGGATTGAAAAAATGTCTTAAGTAACTGTAGCATTGTCGGTTAAAATTAATCTTGAATCTGCACGTATGGTCGTGTCCAGATTGGGTGCATCCACACAGTTTTTTTGACCACTAAACGTAAATAGGCTGGAAAATATGTCGATCTCTCTGTAGTTAATCTCGTAAGGTTTTAATTTTACGCAATAATTTAGTTGTTTTTTATCCCAACAAAAATTTCATTATTTAGTTATTGTTTAGGTCCACCCACATGAAGTAAACTCTCAGAAAGTGTGTGTAATTAATGATTGTATCTTGTAGCTCTTCGTACTCTCATATTTTAAATCATTTTCAAACTTTGTAGTACATATTACCTATTACATATCTTATTTTACTAAAAAATTTGAAGCGTTTAGTTTCTTTTGTTTTTTTTTATCGTTTATAAAATAATAAAAGTGAAAAGTGAAAGTTAACATTTAAACATTTTAAAAGTTTTCCCTGCAGTTTAACTGTTTGCTTTTCTATAGAATTAAAACGAATAGCCCTTTCCTGTAATTTTTTAATTTTATCCACCCTTACTGCATTACCACAGATTTCAGTACTGTAACTCACAATAGCATGAAAGTAAACATAGTATTAGTTTATATACTAAGTCAGCTAATCATCTTAACGTGTGACAAATAGTGAGTTTACTTGCAGGAGGATTCACATCATATGCGTGAATTAGTTTTTCATATAAGTTAGACCTAACTTATAATTTCTAGTTATAATACTGCTATTAGTTCGGAATTGAATATTTTCATCCTGTGTGTAACTTTTATTCCTGAATGTAATGCAACTAGTTTCGGATGCATTTAGTACAAGTTTGTTTGCTTCAAAAAAAGCCCTGTAGAATACGAACTACACAAATTGCTAGAGATATTTTGTTTCACTATTGTCCATGATTTGTCGCCTTTATTTTTCGAAATATTCTGGAGTGTGTCTAAGGAAAGGCAGGTTTGTTAATTTCTTTCACAAAGACTGGGACAAGCTATTTTTAATTCTACGTGGTTGAGTACGTAATGAAGTAATATTTTCACCTACCATGGAATTTTGATCGCGTAACTCTGGTGAGATTACGGTCGCTGGTACACGTTGTCACTATTTACCTGTAAGATTTCTTACAGGAACAGAGAAAAGAACTAGTTAATTGCTGTGTTGCAGACAAATACGTGGCAATGTGCTCGAAGATCTTTTAGAAAAAAAAAACTGGAGTTGTTATCAGTCATGTTTATTGCTTGACAGGCCAACGGACAGTACTACCACTGTTCGAAGCGTATTGCGCTTACGTAAGCGCGGAAGTTGCGGTGACGGGGTCCATTATTTACATAAGTACGCTGCTAACGTTGCTAGCATCATCATTTATTTTTTATATTTATTAATGGCTTTATAAATGGCGAAGTTAAGGCAGATTGCCTTTTCTTACACTTTTACCATGTTCTGCATGACGCATTTGACAAAAAGCATACAATTACGAGTAACAATGTACCTGCACTGCACACAAAAAAACAGACAGACTATAAAATAATACCGCAACTTTGAAGGTCTATAATATCAAAACCAAACAACATACAACCTTGATTGACCAATCAAATGAACAGTGGAACCGTAAAGTTTGTTTACCATACATTCACAAATGTTCAATGTAACCACCATGAGTTGCCCGAACGACACCTACGCGATAATCAAACTCGTTCCACACTCTTGTCAGCATGTCCGGTGTTACGGTTTGGGTGGCGTTCGTAACTCTCTGTTTGAGGTGGCGAGAGGGAAGCGAGCTCGCATTTGACACGTAAATGTGAAGGGGACGGTCTGATGTTTTCTTTATGTGCCCAGAACGAGGTAGACGATGCCTTCATGTCTAAGCTGGTTTTTTTTAGCGATGAAGTGACGTTCCATACAAATGGTAAGGTGAACCAGCACAACGTGCGGATATGGGGTCAGGAGCCTCCACATGAAACCACCGAACACGAGCGCGCTTCCCCCAAAGTGAACGTGTTTTGCACTGTATCCAAAGACACTGTTTTCGGCCCTTTCTTTTTTCACGAGCCCACTGTTACTGGAATCCCTTATTTGGACATGCGTACAGAGTGGTTGTTTCCTCAGTTAGAAGAGGCGGCGGGGGACTTCATTTTCCAGCAGGATGGCGTGCCACCCCATTGGCACCTAGCTGTTCGCGGATACCTGAACGAGACGTTGCCGCAACGCTGGATTGGTCGAGGAGCAGCTGGTGACCAGGCTCTTCATCACTGGCTCCCAAGAAGCCCGGATATTACCCCGTGCGATTTTTTTTCTATGTGGGAACATAAAGTATCAAGTGCTTCGTCCACCATTGCCTGCTAACATTGACGACCTCAAAACGAGAATTACGGACGCCATCCAAACCGTAACACCGGACATGCTGACAAGAGTGTGGAACGAGTTTGATTATCGCGTAGATGTCGTTCAGGCCGCTCATGGTGGTCACATTGAACGTTTATGAATGTATGGTAAACAAAATTCACGGTTCCACGGTTCATTTGATTGGTCAATCAAGGTTGTACGTTGTTTGGTTTTGATATTATAGACCTTTAAAGTTGGGGTATTTTTTTACACTCACCTGTATTATTGAACTACAACTGATTACTAATTTACAATTTTCTACAGAGCTTAACTACAACTGAAAAAGAAATAATGATAGACATAAGGAATAAATAGTCAATACTTCAAAATGACGCAAACCAGCAAAAAAAATAAATCATTCCTGCAAATTATGACTTTTTAATACTTTTACTGCCGTGAAACTTCTTGGAGTTCGATAACGAACTTAGTGGAAAATTATGTATGATCTGTAACCTGGCATACGGCTTACGGCGTCTTCCCAGAAAAAAAAAAGATATTAACACTACAATTTTACGCCAGGCCATTATGAAGCAACATGCGATGACATACACAAACCTAGTCATTCACTTGTTGTAAACAATCTTTCTTTTTAAAAATCAATTGTCTGTTGTTATTATTTTTTGGAATTAACAGAAAAGTGGAGTGGAAAGGTTTGGGTGGCTCTGAACATCGAGGTTTAGAGAGCCGATGAGGGCGAAGCGAGGTGAGCATTAAGCAGAGCCGGAATGCAAGGGTGGAGGAAAAGTGAGATCCTCGAGAAGGACCCGCTGACCAGCATCATCGTACGGGACGATTCCCACTTGCGAAAATCGGGGAGCGACACCGCCGGGCATCAAACCAGGTTCGCCTTGGTGGAAGGCGCTTAACAGGAGATAAGTAATGGACTATATCGTGTTTGGCAATGGTAGGGCCACCGCTTAAAGTCCCATAGGTACACGCAGCGCAACGAAAACACTGCACGCCAGTTCAGCGCCTTGCGCGTAGGAGCGAAGAGGTGTCAAGCGCGCGTCAGTGTAGTCCTTATCGCTCCCGTGATTCCCTGCCTCAAACACGCTAAAAACATCCAAGTAAGCGGCGGCGCCCCTAAGGTGGCCGCCTGAGTAGGCCGCCGAACGGCGTGCAGTCCTGCAGCAGAAAACGTTTTATTTAAAAACTGTCCAACGTGTCTATGAGTTAGGTCTGCTTACGAATAGCATTTAAGAAACGTCACGTGTCTGTATACGTTTTTCAGTTCCTCCATTTCTTTCTGAAGCATGTTTTTGTGATAATGGACCAAACTGGTGTTTTCGCGGTCTTTTTAGGTACAAACATTCCGGTACAAAACATTAAAAAAGGAATAGGGACGTGCATCAAACGTTTATTATTATTACTACGTCCTTAAAAGGTGGAGGTCTCCGCGGAAAGTCCCATAGAGGCGCGTTATCGACTGCAATACTGCCCGCCAGATCAGTGTTTTGCGCGCAGAGGCGATGAGAGATTTGTCGCGCATGTATCTATCGCCCCTAGCGCTCCCACGCTTTAAGGCCTCAATACGTGCAAAATTCCTTCAACTATGCGGCCACCTTAAGCTATCATCGCGGCGGGGTAGAGAGTGAGTAACGCGTGGAGGGGCCTCGGACCCAGGAGACCGGTCGCGTCGGCTCCTTTGTTTGCGCCCGCCCCATTGATCTTGCTGGCTCCCTTTCCCCCTGACCCAGCATCCAGCGCAGCCACTCGCACTCGGTGGCGACAATAGCGCCGTATCGATTGCCGCGCCCGCTGACCTGGTTCGGCCCCGGCGGCGGTGGGGCCCACGTGCGCCCGCCAAGTCGTCGTCGGTGTAGCAGGGAGCTCCGCCCCTTAGCCCTCCTGCGCACCCTGGCGTGAAGGTGCTGCCAACCTGGCGGTCTTCGTATCAGCAGGGTCGTTGCGATATCCAATTGTATAAATATATCTTTCGATATTAATATTGAATAAAAGTATCGATGTTCCGATATTATCGGAACAAAATATCGCTATCCCACAATATCGAATGATATTTCCAAATTTCTATTAATATACAAATGTAGGCCTACTTTAGGATGTTTCAGTATCATAAAGTATTGATATTTCATAAGATATCTAAATGAATAAATTGATAATAATGACACAAAATATCGAATCTAAAACACATCAAAACATTTTATATTTNAAGATATCTAAATGAATAAATTGATAATAATGACACAAAATATCGAATCTAAAACACATCAAAACATTTTATATTTGTGAGAAAATGTGCTTATAAAAATCAAGATATACACTGTTAATTACAATCATAATACTGAATTTTTGTACAACAGAAGTCATTAGAATATGTCATATTATACATCATAATAATTAATTTCAAATGAGGCGAAATTTCGGAAGAAATATACTGATAACAGTATAAATATAGAAATAGGATATCGTATATCGAAATAAAAGTATCGATATTTACTCATCAGTTATATCGCAAGTAGTTATAAAATGTATGTTCTNGATATCGTATATCGAAATAAAAGTATCGATATTTACTCATCAGTTATATCGCAAGTAGTTATAAAATGTATGTTCTGCACGACCTGGATGGTGACCATCTTGGATGACAATGCAGCAGTCTCCTGCTCTGTCATTCCTCGCAAGCAGCGGCCATCTTGGTTTTACCCTCCCGTTGTCAGTCCTGGCTAACGACGGTCATCTTGGATGTCCCCACTTCACACCCTTGCAATCCATGGGTTTTTCTCAGGCCCTCTCATTCCTGCCTACCGGAGGGGTTACCCTGACATTCATGCTGTAAAATTTCATTCCAGCACCATCCATCTTGCCTGAAGAATGTTCGAGTTCATTGCCCCGTCATGCAACTTCTCTCATCATGCTTGTCATTCCACCTTGGTTTTCTCATAAGATACAGCCACCAAATGCATTACATAGGCATCACCAATCGACAACGAAAAGGACTGCAGGGTCAGGTAGGCTCTATACCCACTTATAAGCATAGTTGGTTGTTGTTTCCGAACCGTTTAAGATATAGTCACTTAATTAATAACATAGTCATCGCCCCCGACGATGAACAGGGTCGCAGGGTCAAGTACGCCCTGAGCCCACTTATAAGCATAGTTGCCCACCATTTCCCACCCACAGGTACAAATTATAAGCATAGTTACCTTACGTTTCCCACCCTCCGAAGCTACGACCACCAAATTCACATCAGCAATGACTTCCGACTGCAATCAAGGAGATAAGGACAAGTAGGCTTTAAGCCCTGTTACAAGCATAGTTGGCCAGTACTTCCAAACCTTTGAAGTTCGGGAACGTGTAACAACCGTCCACACATGTAAAGAAAAAGTAAAGGTAGGTATACATACAAGTGCATCACAAAGTTACTGTTGCATGTAGGAGTGTAGGGTCTATAATAGCACNAAGTAAAGGTAGGTATACATACAAGTGCATCACAAAGTTACTGTTGCATGTAGGAGTGTAGGGTCTATAATAGCACGCACACACACATCGACCTGCACGCACTCGACAATCACCCACCGTCTCCTTTGTTGTCTGCTACCGCAGGTGTCTACCAACTCGGATTCCCCTCAGCGACTTCTAGCCTCCCTTTGTCCACCATCGTCCAAGTTGTGTGTATATATATATATATATATATATTTTTTTTTTTCTTCCCTACCACCCTGTTTGTCATCGGAGATGATTTCTATGATATGAATTTGGCGACTATAGCCCTGGTGGGTGAAAAATGGTAGCCAACTATGCTTATACGAGGACTTAGAGCATACTTGCACTATCGTCCTGTTCGTTGTCGGTGGCGATGTCTATGTTATGAATTTGGTGACTATCTTGAATGGTTCGGAAATTACTGTTAACTATGCTTATAAGTGCACTTAAGGCATACTTCACCCTGTGGTTCTTGTTATTGTTGGAGGTGATGTCTATGTTATGTATTTAACGAAATCCAAGGTCGAATGACAGAGAGCATGATGAGTGAAGTTGCATGATGGGGCAATGAACTCGAACATTCTTCAGGCAAGATTGATGGTGCTGGCATGGAATGATACAGCATGAATGTCAGNGTCTGTATTTTATTAGAAATCCAAGGTCGAATGACAGAGAGCATGATGAGTGAAGTTGCATGATGGGGCAATGAACTCGAACATTCTTCAGGCCCGATTGATGGTGCTGGCATGGAATGATACAGCATGAATGTCAGGGCAACCCATCCAGTAGGAAGGAATAAGAAGGCATTAGAAAATAAAGTAAATCGGGAATACTCTGATAAAACCCCCACATGGAATGCATAAGCATGAAGTGGGGACATACACAATGGCCGTCGTTGGCCAGGAATGACAGAACGGGAGGGTAAACCAAGATGGCCGCTGCTGGCGAGGAATGACAGAGCAGGAGGTTGCCGCATGACGTCATCCAAGATGGCCGTCGTAGCTTCCCGGCTCCCCATCCAGCATCCAGGTGGCGCAGAACTTCCATTGTATAACTTCTATTGCAATGTCCGTAGTCACCAGATTTGGTTACTCTGGATGGCCCGGTGGCAAAATTTCGTTTTTGATACGGTGCCCGTAATGGTAGACGACTCCCGGGATTGTTTGAACTATAAACTAAAGATGAGGTAGACCGAACTGGCTGACTGCGCACAACCAATTTCAGTGTCCCAACATTGAACTGCTTTTCTGCCATCACGTCTAGCAAAAACGGCATTGATTAGTTTCCAGGTTAGTACACTGATTAGTAAACAATTGCTTCGAGAGGTCTGTATATTTCCTAATGCAGTTTGATTAAATCCGAATTGATATCAGTATTTTATTCATAATGTAATAGTGCTTGTCTTTTGAAAATTGAGTTATACATAAGCACGTTCATCACTGTTGACCATGTGACTTTGACGGTTGTGTTCCTTGGGGGTAGGTCAAAGTTGGGTACATGCACCGAAAACGAATCAGCTGTCTACCTCATCTTTAGTCTATGGTTTGAAATCCAGATCGGTTTGTTACGTTCTACAGGTACTCCAATGCCAGTATGGAAAAATCAATAAAGAGTAATTCAATGATCTCCTGCGACGGAGTATTTTACGTTCGTCATGGAGGGTCTGTGCAAAAAAACGATTGCAGCAGAATTCAACATATTTTTAATGTACTGCGAGTTGCGATTATTTCCGAAATTTCTGTCACTCGTCAATGCAGCTACAAGAACGTGCAATCTGCTTCAAAACAAACGTCATGCCGTAAAATATGCCTTTCCGTTATATTTATTGTTTGAATAGCCTCTATGCTTGTAAAGGCTGTTCACGATAAAGTGAGCACTTTTGAAATCAACTTCTTAAAATTGTCACTGCCTCTACCTGGATATACACAGAGATGACAAAAGTCATGGGATACCAATATGCAAATATACAGATGGCAGTAGTATCACGTACAAAATGTATAAATGGGCAGTGCATTGGTTGGGCTTTCATTTGTAGTCGAGTGATTCATGTGAAAAGGTTTTAGGGAATTCAACATTCCGAGATCCACAGTGTCAAGAGTGTGCCGAGAATACCTAATTTCAGGCATAACCTCCCACCATGGACAACGCAGTGGCCGACCGCCTGCACTTAATGACCGAGACCAACGACGTGTGCGCAGAATGGTCAGTGTTAACAGACAAGCAACACTGCGTGAAATAACCGCAGGAATCAATGTGGGACGTACGACGGACGTGTCCGTTAGGACAGTGCGGCGAACTTTGGCTGTACTGGGCTATGCCAGCAGAAGACCGACTCGAGTGCCTTTACTAACAGCACGACATCGCCTGCAGCGCCTCTCCTGGGCTCGTGACCATATCGGTTGGACCCTAGACGACTGGAAAACCGTGGCTTGGTCAGATGAGTCCCGATTTCAGTTGGTAAGAGCTGATGGTAGGGTTCGAGTGTGGCGCAGACCCCACGAATCCATGGACCCAAGTTGTCAACAAGGAACTGTGCAAGCTGGTGGTGGCTCCATAATGGTGTGGGCTGTTTTTACATGGAATGGACTGGGTCCTCTGGTCCAACTGAACCGATCATTGACTGGAAAGGGTTATGTTCAGCTACTTGGAGACCACTTGCAGCCATTCATGGACTTCATGTACCCAAACAACGATGGAATATTTATGGATGACAATGCGCCATGCCACCGGGCCACAACTGTTCGCGATTGGTTTGAAGAACATTCTGGACAATTCCAGCGAATGATTTGGCCACCAAGATCGCCCGACATGAATCCCATCGAACATTTATGGGACATAATCGAGAAGTCAGTTCGTGCACAAACTCCTGCACCGGCAACACTTTCGCAATTATGGACGTCTATAGAGGCAGCATGGCTCAATATTTCTGCCGGGGACTTCCAACGACTTGTTGAGTCCATGCCATGTCGAGTTGCTGCACTTCGCCGGGCAAAAGGTGGTCTGACATGATATTAGGGGGTATCCCAGGACTTTTGTCGCCTCAGTGTATATAGTTTAACAACACGTTGAGTGACATGCGGCTAGTGAGGTTGGAAACGACGGAGGGAAAGTAGTTCCAAGTCTTGACGTTGGATTAAAAGTGCCAAGTAAACAATTTGTGAATACTAAAACTTTTGCTTTTGCTTCCTGTTTTTTTAGTGCATAAAAATATGATAATAAAATTCGTAAAATATTTACTTTCCTAATTATTTCACAGTTATACTCAACCGACGCATGAATAAAGTAATGCACACGGCAATGTTAATTTTACATACGGTGGAAGAATACACAATGTGCCTACAAATAGATCTTAAGCAGGGATTTCAAAAGTGCTCAGTTTATCATGAACCGCATCGGGGACCAAAAGCATGTTTGGTGCATTCGTGTGCTCGATTGCTTCGACGAAGTCTGCCTTGTATTTCAAGCTCCTCGTTCGGTTTTTTAGCTAAGAGGGAGGGTGGAAATATTTTCGTGAGGAATTTTTCAGCATGACGACGTGTTTACCAGCCGACCAAACAAACATTAGGTGGCGCGATCGCCTCGCACTGAGGTAGAAGTAGGGCTGGGCGATGGAGTTGATGNTCGCGAGCCGAAGACAGCAGCAGCAACAGCCCACGTCGCCGGGATGCTGTGTAGATCTCAGAGCATGCGGAAGCGTGGTTCAGATTTGAAATGTGTTCGGCTGCATAACCGCGGAAGGGTACAAGGGTGTTAACAACAATCAGTCATTCCACGTCCCTTCAAACGCATATAATGTTTTTCTTTTGCAGCACCTTTACCGCAGGCTTATAAAACGGTTGCCATGACTTGTGAAATGACCCTCGTGTAAACACATTTTTACGGTATGTTGCCAGCTAATTGTGAACTTAACCTGACTATAAGATAATTCTGAACTCCAACTCCGTAAGGTGATTTCTTGTGGAAAATAATGGGCAAAGAACGATACAACCTGTGACCTAACTTGATTGAGGGAGAATCGGGAATGTAAGGTATCATTTGCAATAGTACAGAAACTACGCGAGATGGTTCGGAAGAAAGAAACGTGCAACGTTTGAAAGGTGGCGTAGATACGTTGTATGTTTTCTCTAGCACTGTCCGCCTGAATGGGGTACACAAAAGGCAACGTTTCGTGTTTCTGTAATGTACACACTGTTATTGCATCATAACAGTCAATTAACACCCACGGGTACCACACTTTTTGTTTATTAACATGGCGTATCCCCTTAACTTCCTAATGGCGGGCCATGTTACCACCCGCTAAGTATGCACAGTTGGCTGATATCAAATCAGGCCAACACTATTCACGAATTTTTTGTTCCAAATATTACGTAATTGACATTTTGCAAATAGCTGCGTATGATTCTCAAATTTTCAAGGGAGTTTNATTTTTTGTTCCAAATATTACGTAATTGACATTTTGCAAATAGCTGCGTATGATTCTCAAATTTTCAAGGGAGTTTATCTTCTAATAGTCTCTTAAGGTCATGTGTCGTAGTATGTTTTCTAACTCATTTTCCATAATGAATCATCTCACAAAGATCCTGTACTCCAGGAGTTCAGGATGNGTCGTAGTATGTTTTCTAACTCATTTTCCATAATGAATCATCTCACAAAGATCCTGTACTCCAGGAGTTCAGGATGATTCTGTGGTTTGCAGACGAGCGTTTTGTAAAACATATGGTCAGATATACTCTAAGACACCCGCCTTGAATTACCCGGTGGAAAGACTTGATCAAATCTGCGATTAACAGTTGCATTGGCTTGCTTCACCTCGAAATGAGCAATATTACAATACAGAGGCGCTGGTAGAATCAATGAACAGGGGGACTGCACCTGCTCTATTCAGGCTGCGTTTTAACTTGCTAGACAAATTCCACGTCACGCCGTTTTAAACACCGGGAGTTGTCCCGGCCACCGGACAAAATAAATAAATGGCGTGTGGGGAGCGCACCCAGGGCAAGGCAACACCCTCCGAGTGACGGTCTTTCCAGCTGGAACCCGTAGGTGACNAATCCGGGAGTGAACCCGCCGGGGATCGAACCCGGATCGCCGTGGTGGGAGGCGAGCGCCCTGGACACTACGCCACCGCTGCCCCTGGCCACTGAACAAAGTTTGTGGAACACCATCGCTTGCAGGCGCCCGGGATTGTATCCAAACGTCTCCCCGACGCCGGATGTTGAGCTACCACATCGCACGAGACGCTTCTGTCGCCAAGTAAATACTTCCCTCGTAGTCCCGCCCTGCCACATTCCATGTGTCTCTCCGCATAACATGTTATATTTAACTCGGGCTTCAGCCAGTGTTTCCTCGTCATTTCCTACTGCCTTTATATTCCTCTGTCGCTCGCTCTCCGCACGTGCTACTTCGAACTCTTTTTTCTCTCTCTCTCTCTCTCTCTCGTGTTAATGAACGGGGACGGAAAGATTACCACAGAAAGGGCGCCTTCGTGTTATTTCTGCTCAGATGTTTTATCCTAGCTGCGGGTTGAAGAAAGAAGGATGACTGGATTTGTTTGAACTGGACTCTTGTGTTAAACTGTGTATACACCGGCGGCCTAATGTGTGTATACAGTTAGTCAGATATAATCCCATTTTAGCCAGATGTAATCCTGATGCGCGAAACTTGTATCGGCTATGAAGATGACGTGCAAGAAGATTTCTGATTCTTCTAAGTGTTGGAACTCAGAAGCTTGGAATTTTAGTTTCTTGACTGGCTTTCTACTGCCGTATCGGATATTGCGTAAGGAAAATACCGTATATAATGACACCCCTCCCCCACCAGAAAGAAATGTTAAGAATTTTTTTTTTTTTTCAATGCATCAATTTTAAAGATAACGATTTCAAACCCTTTGCAACGAATTTCGAGCTCAGTATCGTATTTTTATTGTTGAGAATAAAAGTTCTAAGATTTATCTACGTAGTTTTATTTTATAACAGTTTAGCGTGAACCCACTTTTAGATTGGCTGGTTTCAGTTGCTACACACATTTTGTACTGCCTGCGAACCACAGACGTTCAGTACCGGGGTATCAGAATTCGGATTGGTCTAGTCAAGTAGGAAGATTTCTCACAAAGACACGTGACAAATAACCAATTAAAAAAATGTAGATGTGCACGTAATACAGGATGTAAGGTAATTTGCAGATATGGACTGCACCACACGAATCTGCGATCAAAACCAAGTAGAAAATATTCTTTGCTAAAAAAAAAAAACTCAAGGCCCTTAGTTTACGAGAAAAAACGGCATTAAAGTCGACAAAATGACTGTCACGTTAAGTAAAAGTAAAGCACACAGCATCAGCATACAAAACGTCGAAACATCATAACAGGTGTTCGAAGTTTGCTCTGCCCATAGCAATGCACTTTTCCGCACGTTGGATGCATGCAGTAGGCACGGAGCTTGGCGGCACCGGATGCACCCATGACCATTCCCATGTCCCACTACTCACTGCATGAGAACTCCACGCATGGCCTCTTTGGCACTACTGAGCTCGGCTCGTTCCCACGCCGTATGTCTTACGACCAACATATTAGTTGCAGCACTGCCACATCACCCCACCTTTATCTAATTGCAATACCACATGTTTGCTACAATGTTTTCTGGACCTTTATTGTCGGTTTTCTCATAAACGAAGGGTCTTACGCATTTTTACCAAAGAGTATTTTCTACTTAGTTTTGATCATAGATTAGTGTGGTGTGGTCCATATCCGCGAATTATTTGACATTCTGTAGTATATTGCTTATGGCTTGCGTGGAACTTTTTCACGAATGTAAAGTGTCCCTATTTATTTTGTAGTTGGCCTATGAACAGGATGCAAATTTCTGCGCTAGTTTATTTCCGAGCCTTTCACGTGGTGCCTCAGAATTTGGCCCCAACCCAAGGCGTAGCGTAGCGCCTTGTTACTTACGAAAAAGTTAGGAAGGTTTCACTGTGCGAGTTTTCTATGCGTAAAACTTGAACCCGTTTTTTGCCATAAGATATTTGTTTTAAATAATTTTAAGTTCGAAGTTCGTCAGAACGTGCAAAAGTAAGAGGTCCTGTAGCATCCTGTGTTAGAATTATTTTTCGCGTATTTAGTTTTTTTTAGATAAGAATTTTAAAATGCAAGTACTAAGGTATTTTGTGCTATTGTAAAATTTTTAATAAAAACTGAACTGTTTATGCGTAACTACAATGAAATTTATAAGTGTATTACATGCAACCGCTCCTCGTCCTTTCCCTTGCCACTCCCTTTCAGTCTTGCGAAGCACAGTGCTTCAAAAGCATCACCGGTCACTGCATATGAGAAGACAGGGTTACAAACGGCCGCCGCAGAACACCGACGCGTGCTGCGATAAGGCTATCGAAACTGATGCCGCTTCCGACCCTGCAAGATTGAATTATTCGGGTAGTCTTTGCGGATATTTTCGAGTCGTCGCCCCACGTTCACATCGGTGCGACTCTGGATGCGAAGAACCTTCTGGGGCAGGCCAGCTGAGCTATATAAGTCGCGCTGTGCCTCCATGTCGTAAATCTGAAGCCTCGTACGGCAATCAGCGCGAGGTGTGTGAAACCATCGGGGCGACGACAGTGACCAGCGAAACTGACATATTAGAATGTAGAGAAAGTAGGAGTTGATGCGTGAGTGGCAGATATTTGGAAAGATGTTAATGCATGGCAATTTAGATTTTGATCGTATATGTGAAAATAATGAGTGATGATGAAGTGGCCCAGTGTAATGAAATTAACTGTTGCAGGACGCCAGAAAGGAGTATCGGAGTTGGTGTGGGATGATAGTCTTAGTAAAAATCAGGGTGTCCACCCACAGGGAAAACGTGGAAAAGCCTGATATTTTCATGTTGCAGGGGAAAGTCAGGGAATTTTCACCTTGGTCAGGAAAAATGTAAATAATTGCTACTCTGAAAAAGTTGTTGGTTGTGTGAATACAGGGTAATGTAATTATGAGAATATGCATTTTAAAATTTCAATTTTTATGCCAATTCTTGGCCTAGTTACATAAGACTTTTACGTACAAAATAAAGTATTTGTGTGTTTTTATGGGCACTCATGTGGAGTCAATAGCGTGTTTCGCGAGAAATATCTATGGGTTGAATAAGATGTTGGCCCTGCTTGTTTGGTCTGTTGCAGTGTAATTGAAGTCTGCTTCACTTATAGCATATTTGTTCTGTCAGTGGTGCAAAAATATGGTATTGGAAGGTTTCTGTCCTGAAAATGGGCCAGGGAAAATTGTAAGATTCTGTCTGGAAAACTGGGAAAAGTCAGGGAATTTCAAAATGGAATTTCAGTCGACACCCAGAAAAAACAAAATAACTAAATTTGATTTATAGTTTTTTCATATAGCTGTTATTTACAACATTAAACAACCTTATCTCCACTATTACTCATGTTATTCTCAGTAAACGCAATATTTGCCTATCTCAATTTAAATTAAAGTTCTTATCACTGTCTCTTTATTAGTTACAGTCTTTAATTCACACTCACATCCGGTCTGTATATTGCCATCATTCCAAATGTCTCACTCGCGCATCAGTCAAGGTGTATGTGGGGAAAATAGTTTGCTATTCTGCTGTACTAACCAAGGCTACCACGTCAGTTTTCACACACATGGTCTTGTCTAGCAATGACTGATGCGATGTGCGTGTGATGTCTAAGTTATGACTTTGGTGGCTGTATTTCTAAACGGGTCGGAAATTACAACCAACTATGCTTATAAGTGGGTTTAGGGCATACTTGACCCTGCAGTCCTTTTTGTTGTCGGGGGTGATATCAATGTTCGATTCCTACATGCGAAAATCCGGGGTTGACCCTACCGAAAATAGAGTCTGGTTCGCCTTGGTGAAAGGCGAGTAGTCTAACTACTACACCACCGCGACCGTTGCGTTAGAACTCTCTTAAGAAATACAAAAGTGAATAAACAAATTCTGTGAATTCTGAAGAAAGAGAAAACTGTCCTTCACAGCATTAGTAAGTACCATCTTCAAGCAAGTCTTATACACAAGTTTGTCAAGAGGAAGAATAAATAGTTACCTAGGGTCCGGGTTGGACCCTGGCTTCAGTAAATCATCTAGAGATGACAACAAGTGGGTAGTATCAACTTAGCAAGTAGGCACATACTGATTTCCCTCTACATCACTACAGAGAATTACAGCATAGTTTCATCTTCAACCGGTTGATTTAAATTATTGCAACCACAGAAAACAGTCCGGTTGTTAAACAGAACTGCGCGGCTTCGGTACTTAATGAAGGGGGCACGAAGGGGTCAACAGCGAGGGGTCAGCACTGTGAACTCTAGTATGATGTGTACGACTACATGAAAGAGCGAATGTTCGAAGAAACCGACCTCCAGAATACCAACATGTGATTAGTGCGGTGCAACAATTTGGTAGAAGCGATAATTTAAAGAGACGCACTTGTATGTGTAAAGGTAACACCTTCTCTTGACTCAAGACAGAATACATTGAACCTATTGCCGGACTGGCACTCGCCAATTGGAAGAATGAACGCAGGGCTTGTTTGACGGTTGTCTGCATTAAGTGTGGTCCTGAGTTCCAGCTGGCTGAATAACTTGTCTGGAAGAAACTGTTGAGGATGTGACTATGGTAATGTGATTAAAGAACTAGACAATGTCTGGTAAAAAAAGGATGCATAAAAAACAATGCTTAAATCTCGCTGATGAAATTTCCTAGTGTGCATATAGAGGAAAATCTAGACTTAGTAGACTTTCCCGTGCTGCTACTGTGGAAAGAACTTCAGTGTAAAGGTAACTCACCTTTGCTTGGTACGGGACAGCATGCATTGAACTTATTGCCACACGACAAGGCCATGGCTAGCCTTCCTGCCGATTTAGTAGTGTAAACTAACGATGGTTCGAGCGCTCATAACATTACCCGGGCCTGCATCGTGTTCCAAAACAGCGCGTGAAGAAGGAAATAAGAGTGTTGCAGACATTTACTGCGAAGAGTGCGAGCCACACAGATAGTTAAAAGTTGAACAATAAACTTTCACCCCTAACATGTAAAGTGAAAAACGAAGATGCTACAACTATCCAGGACAGCGAGAACGAAAATGTCACCTCCAAGTCTGCTGGTGAAGATGTGAAATATGCATATTCTACTGATGATGATGATGAAGTGCCGACATCTGCAAAGCAAAAGCGTAAACATGTTGCTGAAGATAAGGGCTACTTGAAGTTGGGACAGAAGAAACGAAGATTAGAACCTAGTACTCTGGCTCAGAGGTATCTCACAACCTACTCATCGCAGAAGAACATAGATGCAGACATGTATCGTGAACCTTCTGCGAAGAGTGACGTGAAGTCTAAGCTACTTATTTTTTGAAGACCCCTATGGCTTGGTTGATAGACTACGGGTGTTGGTTCCATTGCAGAGAAGTGGATGTCTTTCGGTCAGCGAAGAGAGAAATCCGATTATTAATGAACTCTGAGCTAGAGGCTTTATTGAATGACGTATTTATGCGTGTTATGAGGTTAAGAATATAAATAAATACAAAAAAATTATTAGTAATTTTTTAAATTCCTATAGACTAAGAAATATACCTACTGCTGTGTGTTTATAAATGTATGGTAGACTGCAAGTGAATGTCTTGATAGAATACTTCCACTCACTTCCCAATGAAAAACAAACATCTTTGCACTTCTTGCTATGTCTATTCAGACTATCACTGCGGCCAAACATGCAATGTCTACTTTCATGTTGTGATGTAAGGGTGAATCTCCACAGTCCCTTGCTGTTGACAATGCAGTCAGTGTTACATATGGTAAGTCTTCAACCAATAATTCAGTCTTCATATTGTAACAGCGTACGCGATCGCGGTAGATTAATGTAGACGTAACTATCTGCTTTCCGCCACGCTCGACGAAGTGGGAACAATTTTTTACATGATGCATGCTTTTATACAATTATCACTCAATGACTGTTCGTTTTCCATCTCGGGTTGTCACAGCTTGACCTGCTAGTTACATACGTATACATGTCTGGCAGGCTGCAAGTGTTTGAGATGAACGTACATTTGAGAACGGTCATGTACAAAAATATTTCGTTGGAGATATAGTTCATTGCGATTTTTGCATGATGTGCTCTATACTTAAATATTTAGATATATAACACAGAATTTTTTAATTGCGTATAATGTTAAATTTTTACCTGTGACATGATTGAACTCTAGGGGATTGAACCTGCGATACCTTTTTTTCAAGGATGTTGCACGTGTGTCTTGCACTGTTAGGGTACACAAGTTATTTCCTATAAAATATCTCAATAGCATATGTAGACAGTATGTATGTTTTGTCAAGGGTGGTGTAATTACAATACTTGTAAGTGCCGAGTTGCTTTCTTGATCGGTAATGTATACCATGCATGGAAGGGCATTACGGTCATTGTGGCCTGTGCTTCCGTTGAGTTCACGTCGATATCTACGTGATGCACTCATGGCCTCCAGGTCTTCTGTGTATGAAACAGCTACACCAGTTTTTTTTTTTTAGTTAAGTTAAACATTTTCTTTCTATGTTTTGGATCTTCTAAAAGCAGAGTACATACATAGTTGAAATGTGTGTGTGTGTGTGTGTGTGGCGATACCTTCTTACTGATTGGCTGACTCTGTTTGTTTATATTAACGCTACGTATGTCGTGTTGTAGGTGCAATTGTATACCCCCTTTATTTTTTCAATATATGGCTGGTTGTTAAGAGTTTCCCATGCTAATGATGACTCACGTCGCCGGCCCTTGTGTTGAACTTAACGCTCCCCGCGTCCATGCATTTTTGGCCGTCAGAACACACGCGCTAGCGAAGCCTGCCGACGGTCTACACCAATAAATATTAAGGGCGGAGAACGTGTCCAAATAAAGGATCCCGCGCCTCACAGCTGCAAAGACGGGCCACCCAAGTTTTCTGCACGTGCAGGCGGCATCCGGAGGCAACGGAAGCCACCAGGGCACGAACACAGCTACACTGGGCAGCCGCCCCAAGATACGCCGAGGTCCCACGACCCCGGGCTTCACCGCAATAAAACCAAGAAAAGCTTTTAGCGGGTGTACGAGAAGAATAGCAGCATATCCGGGGACAAGGGATGGACCAGTGTGGGCACTGATCCAAAGACCACCCGCCAAGTAAGCACGTGCAGAACGAGACAATGAAACGGCCATACCAGAACCGAAGGTCCATGATGGGCAGCCCGAGCCCCAGACACGTGTTTTTATTACTCAGGGAGACGCCACGAGATTCCCGGACCACGTGCAGACGAGGCAGTTTGAATATGGCGAGGGAGGCTACAAAACGAGAGGAGTCCGAGGAAACAAGGCAGTCAGCGGACGGGCGTCGACGAGCGCGGAGCGGGTCGCCAACGACGGGCAGCCGACGAGAGTCCGAAGACGCGGAGCGATTCCGGAAGAGCCAGCCGACATCAGACGCAGAGGCCTGCCAGTTCCAGTTCACCAGATCTCAACTGCAGGACCAGCTACCAGCACAACAGGACAGATAAGTACAGTCATCCAGCGTGTGTGAAGGACCCTGAGTAGTGTTCCGCGAGTGCTACGAATATCTAGAATCACCCAGCAAGTACGAAGCAGATTTTCCCCCCCCCCCCACGACGCGAACTATACGTAATCTACGTACAGGAACGGGAGGGAGTTGTCTCGAGAACTTGTGTGGCAATTAACTTGTTTTAAAGCAATAATAAAACTAGAGATTTTTCTTGAACTCTTAATCATTACAGTGTATTGATTTATTAGGAAATTGGACCTTTAGAGAACAGTGTCAATCACCTTCCTCCAAAACCACAGCTCTGGGAGTTCTCAAACTGATGATGATCGTTCATATTACTATATGTGTATTTTACCATTACCCAGGACTATGTACATCACGCATGTGGTACATTAGTATATATATCTTGATTTTTTCACTTATAGTTGGTTGTATGTTACCCATGCCAACGTTTATTTATGTATATATTTCAAATTAAATATACAGTCTGGATGTCGCTGAGTGGGATCCGAGTTGGTAGACACTTGCGGTAGCAGACAAGGGCGGCGATGGGTGATTGTCGAGTGCGTGCAGGTGGATGCGTATATGTGTGCTATTTCAGACTCTACGCTCCTACATGCAACGGTAACTTGGCGATACGCCTGTATGTATACCTTTATTTTCTTTACATGCGTGGACGGTTGTTACATTTTCCCGAACTTCAAAGATTTGGAAATGCTTACCAATTGTGCTTATTTATAACAGGACTCAAGGCCTGCCTGCCCATGTCTTCTTGATTGCAGTCGGGAGTGATGTCTGTGAATTGGGTTGTCGTAGCTTCTGTGGGTGGGAAATGGCCGCCAACTATGCTTATACGAAGACCTATGGTGTACTTGATCCTATGGTCTTTTTCGTAGGAGGAAATGATGCCTATGTTATGAATTTGGTGACTATAGCCTCGATGGGTGGGAAATGGTAGCGAACTATGCTTATGCGGGCTTAGGGCGTACTTGGCAATATCATCTTGTTCGTTGTAGGCGGCAATGTCTATGTTATGAATTTGACGACTATAGCTTCTGTGGACGGGAAATTTCGGTCGACTATGCTTATAAGATGCCTTAATGTTTACTTGACCCTGCCACCCTATTCTTCATCAGATGTGATGTATATGATATGAATTTGGTGCATACAGCTTCGGTGATTTGGTAGTAGTGGGCGATTATGCTTATAAGTGGGTTTAGGGTGTGCTTGACCCTGCTTCGCCTTTTCATCGTCCGGGGCGATGACTAAGATATAGTCGCAAAATTCGTAAAAAGGTTCGGAAATTACATCAAACTATGCTTATAAAGGTTTATGGCATGCTTGCGTCTGCGGCCCTGTTCGGCGTCGGAGGTGTTGTCTATGTTATGAATTTGGTGACTGTCTTAAACGGTTCGGAAATAACAGCCAACTATGCTTATAAGTGGGTTTAAGACGTACTTGATGCATGTGGTGCGACTCTAGGTTAGTGTGCATGGACAGGCTTCGCTCTGTTTCGCGCAGGTGGAATGACAGATCATGAGATTCGTCCCGCCGGGGCGCTAGGTGAAAGGAGACCTGAACGAATATGAGAAAACCAAGGTAGTAGCAGACGACTGTGGTGGGGAACATCCAAGATGAAGGACTCGAAAAGCAAGAGAGATTACAGGGTGAAAATAAAGGAGATCGGAAGGAATGTGAACCCCCCCCCCCAGGGATAGAACGGATGTGAGACAGGAAGGGATGTGAGAACATGAGAAAAAATATAGGAGACTGGAAGGAATAACAGAAAACCCCAAGGGATAGAGCAGACGAGACAGAATGGGCGTGGGAGAGAGAGAGAGAGAGAGAGAGAGAGAGAGACAGACTGGAAGGAATGAGATAAGTTACAATGATGGGGCAATGAACTCAAACATTCTTCAGACAAGATGGATGATACTGGCATCAAATGACAGAGCGTGAATGATAGTGCCACTCCTCCACTCCTCACACCTCATTCCCCAAAAAAGAGTAATGTAGCTATAATTGGGGGTCTTGCTATTTTCGGACTGAGTGACTCATAAAAAATTTGGTATGGAGGAAAATTTGGGAAATTTTGCCAGTTTTTAAGGGAAAAAGAAAAATTCTGAGGGGAAAAAAGGGAAATCCAAGATGGCCGCCAGCTTGTCCCCTCGTCCCCAGCCAGGAGCCAGTTGACACTGAAACCCCCCTTTTCCTACTACTCTCATCCAGTTCAATGTTCCGCCCACTAGTCTCTCTCTCCACTGTATCGATGTTCGCAGTCTGCACACTTCATTCTCCGTGGTCACTGTCGCCGCCACTCGTCGCTTTGCTGGCTCGTCGTTTCGCTGGCGCTTAAGGTCGCACAACCCTCCTAAAACTATACTGTTGACTCGGTGGCCCGCCGTGGCCCTAGTAGTCTTGCTGGCCCGATCTGGAAGGTTCCCTGCATCCCGAGTCTCGCTGAGAGGCTAGGGCGATGACTAGAAAATTCTTTCAACGATAACCCCAGAAATTCAATCTGCTGAAGGACGAGAGTGCACGAGTCCTGATAATGCTTATCTGGCACACTTGGCTGCATGTCTTTGTAAATCGCCGCGCACCGGTGTTACTGCTGTGTCCTTGGCAAACTTTTTCGCTTGTTCGAGCCTTGGGTGGGGGCAAGGGAAGCGATGCAGACCAACAACATGTGACATAAGAGAGATTGGCGTTAAATATGGCGCTCGCTAATGGGAATAAGTGTTAATAGTACATATATAGGTAGTTACATGTTTTAAATGATAGCCTTGTGTATTTTTTATATCATTGTAAGTAAATTAGAAATTAAATTTTGTTTTTTTATTAGGATCTCCATCCCTCACGAGCTATGATACGCCTCTGATGACGTGTAGCAATAAGCACATCCAATCGGAATGAAATTAGCGGGTTTAATTTTATCATTTTGTGTTTGTTGACTTGTGTATGGTATAATTCCTCTAAGAAAATTCTTAAAAATTATACGAAGAAATTAAGTTTTTGTAAGATTGGAAATGAGACATGAAAGGGAAAATTTTTGTTGAATGTGACTCGCTCTCGTAAGCACTTTTTCAGTTGTACTGCAGTCGCGAAATAGAGAATTCAAATCAAGAAATGGAGCTCCATGGGCTGTATCAACGAACTGAAACTGTATGGCCGCCGCTGAATTTATTCATGACTTAATAGCGAAGACGTGTGCAATTTATCGTCTTTGATTGTTGCAACCGCCTCTGACTATCGCAGTTTGTATTGCATTGCAGGTAAAGTGGCACGTTTAATAGCTATGGAAAAGAAATGTATCCTACTGCCACACCTTGTGTGACAAAACACCCAACTGATGTCTATTAACGGCTACCAAGCATTTTTCAGTTGCTCGATTCGCCACGAACTAATGAAATTGTCCCTGTCAAGATTTTCACTGTTTCTCAAAGTTAGGTATTGTTACCACAACCTGATGCAGGCATTCAGAAGAACGATGTTTCTAGCTGACATACAACGAAGAATAGAAACGAAGGAACAATATGAAAATATAACTTTTAACGTACGTATACAATACTTATTTTCTTATCATCATACATTCGCACACATGATTACTGACTTTAATTGAGATGGTAGCTTACAGAAGCAGGAAATATTGAAGGTGGTCAGAAACTGTATTTACTTATTTTTACTTTTGATGTGCAGTGCGATATACATACGTGATATAAGCTAGAGACTGTAATTCGTTACAAAAATTTCCTGCAGATGTCATCGTTACAGAAATAGAAGAACAGAAAACAGGAGGAAATTGCAGAAATCCGTAAAGATTTTTCCTTGCAAGTGTTTCACAATATTCGTTCAACCACTGAGTACGTACAAGATTCTGTCGAACTTCCGTGGTAGACTTTTCCGCGTTAGCGACAAGGCGATGCATGCTGTATTTTCTCGAAAACTGTACGCTAATATGGGACAAATCTCTTAAAGGGATGTAAGTAGGCTTGGTTAAGGAGATTTTAAAACCTGCATATCAGGGATTTAGTGATCGTTTACCGAGTTAAGATTGTGCCATAGTTGACTATCTTAAAATGAAACAACATTGGTTGCTGGTTAACGAATTTACGTGTCATCTCTTCTATAGCGTGTTTGTTTTTTCTTACCTGTGTCAACACCATAGGAAACTTTCTGAGAAATAAGAGCGGAGGCAAAAACATTGCCCACTTGCATGGATAGTGGAGTTATGTTTTTGGGGACTAGGAATTTAAGTTCATAATTTTCCTTGTAGTTGGCTTGTGTTTAGTGCTTAAACGTTTTAATTGTTTTTCCTACTGTAGCCGCAGTGGCGTTGCTGCATGTTAAATAGCGTCTTAAAAAAATATATATCTGCTAATTTAGGGGTTGGAATTTTCTCCCTTGCATTTGCAATAGTGTCTGGCAAGTGTAGAACCTCCCCTTAAAAAATTCTACGTGTAAATGTATTTAAATTTTCATCTGAATCCACCCTTGTTCTCTCTAATGCATGATAATCTTAAACTTAATAAGACATTTTGGGCAAGTAAAATGGCTTGTGTCTGGCAGTTATCACTGGTGTCAGCGTAGCACATAGCGTATTTCTCCACCATACATACGTGGACTTTTCTGAGTTATGGAGTGGCGTAGTCACGTTATCATCCTATCTACTCCCGCCTAGTCGGGTTGTCTGATTTTTCTTTATGTTGTGTGTGGACACAGCTGATCCCAAAATATAGGAGTATATCTTAACTTCTAAAATTGTAACATCGTTTTTATTTTTTTTTGTATTTTTAAGGTTCTCTACGCATATTCTGGTAATTGTAGCACATCAAGCATTTTATTAGATTGTGAATGTATGTCTGGTTCGTTGTAGTATTGTTCAGGGTTCAGGGCGAGTTCTATTAAAAAAAATAAATGGTTGAACCTAGCAGATTTGTTAGTAAAATATCCATTTCGAAAAGTTGTGCATTTGTATCACTTAGCTTTGACACGGCAAATGCCACGTAACATTGATTAGAAACACGCGGAGAGTAATAACGTACTGTGGTGGATTGAGTGTTACTCCCCGACACTTATCGATAGTGGCCCGAGAGTTACTCACCTGTACATTAAAGGCGTGACGCAGTGGCGTTCTTTTTTTTACTCATCTTTGTTTCAGCTCTTTTTCCTATCAGCCAACAATGTTCACCTTTTTCCAGAATCAGTCATCGCACTTATTTGTACCCATGTCGGCTAACCGGCGCGGCTATGGTGGGCGGAGATCACGTATTCTATACAAACCGTAATGCATTCCAAGAAACGCCCGCTTTTCTCCTTTACCCTGTAAACTTTATCGCACAGTGAGCTGGCGACAGCGAGAAAAAAATACGCCAGGGAAATCGGCACCAATCAAAACTTTATCGCGTTGGAAGACACGAAGTTCTGTTTCCAAGCATCATTTGATCTTGTCTGTTTCTTTCCCCAAGCAACCAACGCTTGATGTGGGTGTACCCATTCGCCGATCGGCTGGGCGAGACTTTGGGAGCGGGCCTTGCGTGTGATTGGCTACTGCTCGCTGCAAAATATTTCCTAATTGGCTGAGCTGCGGCTGGCAACTAAGTTACTAGGCGCTGATTAGCGAACGGCGCTTCCATATGTTGCTGGCCAGTGACGCCATTTTTGATGCGTGCGTGCGCCAGTGGTGGTTCGCGAGTCCGAAAGTAGTTGAAGCTCCATGAGCAAAGGGTGGGAATAGAATTCGGAGTTCGCTGGGTGGCCAGACGTTGCTTCTTCGGCCGTGCTCGGGAAAACTTCGGTAGTAGTCGGGTATTGACGCGAAACAATGAAGGCTGCGCGGGTTGCCTGAGAGCTTCAGGGGAAAGAAAAACAGGTGCGGTTTCCAAACACCGCCCCCGTCAAAAGCGAAACTGTTAGCTCGTCAACGGTGCTGTAGCTGTGTATTCTAGCGGTGTTCAGTGCCTTGGTAAAAGAACGGCGTAAGAACAATTTTTGTCTTTAAACTTGTGGGGGAATTGTGTGAAATAATGGACCAGACAGATAAAATAAAAACGAAGTAAATAAATAATTATAAAATTTAGGTGAAGGGGTGCTTCAGCC
>NQII01001075.1:64949-79110 GCA_002778355.1 Clitarchus hookeri | reverse complement strand
CTCCCCGCGTGAACCGACCTCTCCCGAGCAGCGTCTTTTGTGTAGTGTTCACAGGATGTCCACCCACAGAGAAAGCAGGGGAAAGCCAGGGAATTCGACAGAGAAAAGTCAGGGAGATGTCAGGGAATTTTGACCTGGGTCAGGGTAATTGCTACTCTACAAGAGTTGCGTGGATACAGGATAATGTAATTTTAAGCACATGCATTCTAAAATTAAATTTTTTTTTTTAAAGTTGCTGAAATGGCAGTAATACATCTTTGCCAATTGACATAGGGCCTGTACGTTCAAAATAAAGTATTTGTGTGTATGTAATGGGTACTCACTCGTGTAAAGTCAATAGCGTATATCGAGAAATATAGGTGGCCTGAATAAAAGTGTTGGCCCGCCTTGCTTGGTCTCTCTCAGTGTAATTTAATTCAATTTCACTGATAGCATATATTATTCTGTCGGCGGTGGAAAAATATGGTATTGGAAGGTTTCGGTCCTGAAAATAAGTAAAAGGAAAATGGCAAGATTCTGCATGGAGCACAGGGAATTCCAAAATGAAATTTCAGTGGATATTCTGTGTTATCATTTATATATTTTATACTAGTGACTAGGGGAGGTTTATGCTTTTATACTTAGACGAGGGAAGGGTTATGTTAACTAAGCTGAAGTTTTTTTATGAGGACTGAACAGGGTTTTGGTTATTATAAGTTACAATTAATATAGGTTATTGGCAAGGGAGTTTCTAATAGTTCGTCAGTTAGTTACAATATATCACTATAATCTATTCGCGGTTGCTTCACACTTTTTTAATCTAACTTTTGAAAAATCACTCCATGTGTGGTGTGTTCGGTTATTTCCTAAATATGTCTTGTATCACAAACATTTTATACATTTGTTAACGTAAAGGTGGCTTATTTTTGGTTAATTAGAAATTTTTACTTAAATTTTGTTTATTAATTGTAATGTTTCATTTATAGTTAATATGAATAAAAACAGTGAGAAAACAGTTATGTTGGTAATGCCTACTAGGAAATAGTTTTTATGTAAAATATTATTGCGCACGAAGGCGGCGCGTTGTCTCCTTGTTATAATTTTCTAGACCTAATTAAGCTTTCCTTGCATGGAGCGGAGGAATATCCTGAAAGTAGAACTCAAGCAGGTCTTCAGAAGAGTTGGAAGTAACCGTGAATGGACTATAACATGTATATATCGGTGCCGTAGGCTGAATGTTGTTACGGGAGGGAAGCAGCGGGCGGCACGCCAAGTTGCACTTTGAGGGTTGCTTCCGGCTTGTGTCCACAGACAGACAGACCCCGTACAAAGTGTTGTATAGTTTCTGGTGGCGTTGATTGTCCCGAATACCGCGCCCCCCCCTGGAAGGCGAGATCCGTTGAAGCTTCGTTGTTATGCTTTAAAAAACTATAGCACGTCTCAAATTCTTCGCCTGGACTGCGCTTACCTACGTTTCGCTGCAGTTTGTCGAGAGCTTGTCCGCATTTGCTGAGTCGTAACGATAGTCTGTTCACGGCAAACCGAGCACTTTTGAAAGCCCTTCTTAACATCAACCTGTATGTACACTGTGTTCACTTCCGCCATACGCGAAATTAGCGTTGCCTTTGGCCTGATCACTTTATTCATGCGTCGGTCAAGTGAAACTGTGAAATTATCAGAAACGTGAATATTTTAACAAATTTACTAACTCTTACACTTTAAGTCAAAANTAACAAATTTACTAACTCTTACACTTTAAGTCAAAATAAAACAGAAAGCAAAATGAATCGTTTCAGTATTCATAAATTTTTACTAACATTTTCAATGCAACGGTAATACAAGGAAACACTTTTACCTTCGTCGTTACCAACTTTACTGTGCACGTGCCAGTCAGTGTGCCCGTTAAAATGTATGCTGGCAGAGGCTGTGAAATTTTTCAAAAATTGTTTTCAAAAGTGCTCAATTAATCGGGAAGAGCGTTTGCCCGCATACGCAAGCTAAAATACCCGCTTTTACCTCACAAGTCTCTTTTAAGCTGGGTAAGATAAACACAAACGTCAGAAACGGCAAAATAACGGAATAACCGTGCATCGGTTCTACGTATGTGTTTAATAATAAATGTATTATTGATTAAGGGTTCCGTCTGCCTGGTGCTTGAACTGCTTTGCCAAGTGTTTGAAATCCTGGGTTTTTGACAAAACTATTAAACGTGCCCCTAGTATGTTTACCTACGAAAAGACATCTTACCTCATACGAGGATGGAATGGTACTTCAAAGTTACCACGCATGTTGTAAATATAATTTGGAGCCCTTCAATATAGTCATAAACGTTCTCAGACTGCCGTATCTTAAAACATACTAGCCGGACACGAGCCGAACTACGATAGGAGCATGTATTGAAATTTGTTACAAAGTGTACATCACTGAAATAATAGGCTCATCGCTGAAAGTCCCATGGGTACACGCAGCACATTTACATCTTCATAATAGCCTAGCAAACATTGAATTAATTATGCAATTTATTTCCAGTGATCTTGCTGCACGCACAAATATACTATTCTATTTCAGGTGGAATGGTAGATTTCAATTGATGCTGTGAATGCATAATTAAAAATTTAATTTTCAACCGTGTCCATAGTGACTATACCATTTAATTGAAACAGTGATTTTTGGTTGATTGTTTTTGCAAAGTGTGTTAAATGGTGTGTTCATTTTCGGTTTTCTCTTTTGTTCACAGATAAGCATTTTACGAAAGACCGAACGATCCAAGTACCTATCACTGCCGATGTAAANATAAAACAGAAAGCAAAATGAATCGTTTCAGTATTCATAAATTTTTACTAACATTTTCAATGCAACGGTAATACAACTTTACTGTGCACGTGCCAGTCAGTGTGCCCGTTAAAATGTATGCTGGCAGAGGCTGTGAAATTTTTCAAAAATTGTTTTCAAAAGTGCTTAATTAATCGGGAAGAGCGTTTGCCCGCATACGCAAGCTAAAATACCCGCTCTTACCTCACAAGTCTCTTTTAAGCTGGGTAAGATAAACACAAACGTCAGAAACGGCAAAATAACGGAATAACCGTGCATCGGTTCTACGTATGTGTTTAATAATAAATGTATTATTGATTAAGGGTTCCGTCTGCCTGGTGCTTGAACTGCTTTGCCAAGTGTTTGAAATCCTGGGTTTTTGACAAAACTATTAAACGTGCCCCTAGTATGTTTACCTACGAAAAGACATCTTACCTCATACGAGGATGGAATGGTACTTCAAAGTTACCACGCATGTTGTAAATATAATTTGGAGCCCTTCAATATAGTCATAAACGTTCTCAGACTGCCGTATCTTAAAACATACTAGCCGGACACGAGCCGAACTACGATATGAGCATGTATTGAAATTTGTTACAAAGTGTACATCACTGAAATAATAGGCTCATCGCTGAAAGTCCCATGGGTACACGCAGCACATTTACATCTTCATAATAGCCTAGCAAACATTGAATTAATTATGCAATTTATTTCCAGTGATCTTGCTGCACGCACAAATATACTATTCTATTTCAGGTGGAATGGTAGATTTCAATTGATGCTGTGAATGCATAATTAAAAATTTAATTTTCAACCGTGTCCATAGTGACTATACCATTTAATTGAAACAGTGATTTTTGGTTGATTGTTTTGCAAAGTGTGTTAAATGGTGTGTTCATTTTTAGTTTTCTCTTTTGTTCACAGATAAGCATTTTACGAAAGACCGAACGATCCAAGTACCTATCACTGCCGATGTAAATCACTCCACTTTATCGGAATATTAAGGTAAGTTGGCAGAATTACTGATGCAGAAGTTGGAAACCTTTTGTAATTATGTTAGTGGAAGTATTCATTCTCTCGGTTATGCACAGGAAAAAAATATTTAGGCTTACAGGCCAGGAGGGAAGGATATAGGGAGAAAGGACTAATTAATTGCCATGCACGATATGATTTAGTTTCCTTGGACCAAGCAGTGACTAACGTTAATATAGTTCTCCGTCCTCTTTTTTTTAAACTGTATATTCCTCGCAACACGCATATTGTGAGTCTGTATAGTTTGTGTGCTACAATGGATTTGAATTCACGTNTAAACTGTATATTCCTCGCAACACGCATATTGTGAGTCTGTATAGTTTGTGTGCTACAATGGATTTGAATTCACGTATCCAGGCATATTAAATACAATACCGTGCATTCGATATGGACTTAAACTACACACCATCACTTAAATAAACTTTTCTGTTACGCGCTCGCTGCTTTGTTCCGCGCGAGCGAGTGGAAGTGAAATACAGAACAGTTATATGATAATGGCGGTGGCAAGTCAATGGAATGTTTTGAATACCAGGTGGAGTAATAAACCAGGAACAGTATATGTGTTACAAAAAGCGAGCCGACACGATATTCCTTTTTGCGGCGCGCGCTGATGACCTTGGTTGTATTGAGTTTCTGCATTTATCTGAAGAATTTACCAGTGGTTTGCTGCCCTAGCTTCTTTAAGTGTTACCCGGGGTGCTTCGAACTTTCCAGGTCAAGACCAGTAGAGTATAAAAATGCGACTAGCCCCCGAGTTGAGTTGAGTTGCTGAGTTGATGAGTGGCTAGAGTTTCAGCGATAGAAGACTAGCAAAACGAGCGGCGAGAGAAGTGACCAGCGGGAGGAAAATTTGCTATTGAGAGTACCGGCGCAGCGGATAGTGCGATTGTCTGGCTGGACCATTGGGCTGGATGCGTGAGTGAAAGAATTACAGATGATGGCAACAGACATACAGTGTGTTAATGATGAGTATGAGTTAATCGACTATAACCAAACAGAGCTGACATTAAGGAGGATGTTAATTACAGTTGAAATATACATTAAATATTGCCNTTAATCGACTATAACCAAACAGAGCTGACATTAAGGAGGATGTTAATTACAGTTGAAATATACATTAAATATTGCCTTCATTGACAAATAAAAAGAGTAATAGTGGAGATAGATAATTTAATGCTGTAAATAATAGCTATGTGAAAATTAAATATCGAATTTTAGTTCTTTTATTTTTATTAAGACCTGCATTCCTCACGAACTCAGATACGCTTCTCAGGGGTCTTGTAACATTACGATAACTTTCCTCATCTTTGTTAGCTAATGATGTCAGTGCTCCATTTAGCACGAAGTACTCGACTCTTTTCTGCTCTTGCGCGTTGCTCCCGTCTACTTCAGTACATTCTAAGTAAGTTTCTACCTGTACAACAAGCAGCATTTTAAGTACAGTTTCAAAATTACCCGTGTAAAATCACTGTGCAAGGGGTGCGTTACATGTCGAAGAAAAACAGATGGTACGTGTGATGCGAAAAACTATTTCCTACCAATAATAACTATTTCATAAGGCCTGGAGGCTAGCGAACAACTAAAACTATGAATCTCTGAGTTTGTATAATTTTTTAACGCAAATACGATTAGTTGTCACTGATCNTTAATCGACTATAACCAAACAGAGCTGACATTAAGGAGGATGTTAATTACAGTTGAAATATACATTAAATATTGCCCTCATTGACAAATAAAAAGAGTAATAGTGGAGATAGATAATTTAATACTGTAAATAATAGCTATGTGAAAATTAAATATCGAATTTTAGTTCTTTTATTTTTATTAAGACCTGCATTCCTCANACTGTAAATAATAGCTATGTGAAAATTAAATATCGAATTTTAGTTCTTTTATTTTTATTAAGACCTGCATTCCTCACGAACTCAGATACGCTTCTCAGGGGTCTTGTAACATTACGATAACTTTCCTCATCTTTGTTAGCTAATGATGTCAGTGCTCCATTTAGCACGAAGTACTCGACTCTTTTCTGCTCTTGCGCGTTGCTCCCGTCTACTTCAGTACATTCTAAGTAAGTTTCTACCTGTACAACAAGCAGCATTTTAAGTACAGTTTCAAAATTACCCGTGTAAAATCACTGTGCAAGGGGTGCGTTACATGTCGAAGAAAAACNAGCATTTTAAGTACAGTTTCAAAATTACCCGTGTAAAATCACTGTGCAAGGGGTGCGTTACATGTCGAAGAAAAACTGATGGTACGTGTGATGCGAAAAACTATTTCCTACCAATAATAACTATTTCATAAGGCCTGGAGGTTAGCGAACAACTAAAACTATGAATCTCTGAGTTTGTATAATTTTTTAACGCAAATACGATTAGTTGTCACTGATCNCTAGCGAACAACTAAAACTATGAATCTCTGAGTTTGTATAATTTTTTAACGCAAATACGATTAGTTGTCACTGATCTGGGTGTTTTCATACGTGGGCTATGTATGTTTTCATATCACTTATATGCATACTTGGGAAAGTTAACAAAATAATCTAACTGATTAGGTTAAAGTTGGAGTAAGAAAAAGTTACCTGATTAAAGTTAGAAGTTAAAATCCACGCAAATTAACTGATTAAAGATAAAAGTTAAAGAACAACAATTTTACAGTTAAAATAAAGCCTCAAAAGGTTTTTCGTCGATGTTTATCTAAAACATAAAAAAATCACAATTTACAGCCCCAGAAAAAAACCGTAACTTGTTTGCTGGATGCCGAATCAGATAGGCCTACTTATCCAAATTATGAATTAACAATCTTCTACAAATCCATTTGAATCAAAACTTCTAAAATAAACTTTTATAGCACCACTTAGCACGAAACCAGACCAGTGCAGTGACTACAAAAACAATCAAAATGTGCATGCCGTAAGAGGACCATCAACTGTACAACTATGCTTTTTGCGTAGTGAGAGATTGTATCGATAGATCGCGACGGTGACATCTTGCCTACCTCACAATCGCGTTTCGTGTGACTTACGATGATCTTCGATTCAGTAAATAACGTCAGTGTATCGATCTTTTTATCGTGGTGTGCAACACGTCGGCCGTCAAATACGCTGCGTATTTTTAAGAAGTTTGTCAAGTTATTAATGGCATTTGCATGTATTTAGTTTTCATCTTCGGCCTCCAGACGATTGCAAGGTTAACCAACGTTAGTTTCAATCGCTAACCAGATATTTTAACCATTAATAGTTAAAAGTTGATAGGTTTAAAATTAACTAATAAGTTAAAAATTACAAACTTCTTTGACGATAAATTTTAATCTTTAATACCAAGTATGCTTATACGGATGTTTTCACATCACTTATACGGATGTTGTCACTTCGCACCGGCAAAACAAACACTACACCTGAAATACTCTCTAGCCACAAACATTTTATATAAAAAAAAATCGCAAAACTGACCATTAACAAGCAGTTACACACACGAATCTTGTATTGGCCCGGTTCCCCGCCATTATTCTTTGTTTCACACACAATTAACTGTTAACCTTGGAAGAAGCACCACGTTGGCAGCATTCCATGCTCAGCTACTAAAACTGTAGCCCGTATCCCAAAATTAAGTACGTTCTCAATGTATTTCACAATGGAAAATCTTAATCCACACTTGCAATTGTACTTTGCCACCCCCTCCCTTTCAAAATACACGCTACAGAATGTACATGCAAGATACCCACGTAACATGTGTGTGTATGTTCACACGGCCGGTATCAACCGTCAAGTGTTCTCTTGGACACGGCTGCTTTTATTAGTCACGTTACTCTTCACTTCATCGTGCACGAACCAGTGAACGTGGCTTTATGAAGGTCCTGTACAGCGGACAGCCAGAAACACCGCAAACTCCAGAACGAACACAAATATTTCGATTAACTCAAGATAGTNCGTATCCCAAAATTAAGTACGTTCTCAATGTATTTCACAATGGAAAATCTTAATCCACACTTGCAATTGTACTTTGTCACCCCCTCCCTTTCAAAATACACGCTACAGAATGTACACATGTAAGATACCCACGTAACATGTGTGTGTATGTTCACACGGCCGGTATCAACCGTCAAGTGTTCTCTTGGACACGGCTGCTTTTATTAGTCACGTTACTCTTCACTTCATCGTGCACGAACCAGTGAACGTGGCTTTATGAATGTCCTGTACAGCGGACAGCCAGAAACACCGCAAACTCCAGAACGAACACAAATATTTCGATTAACTCAAGATAGTTCACGATGTAGAATTCCAGGCGTACAAAACACTAAACGATGGCGACGGATAATGGTCGTGCTACATACAATATCCGTAATATTATCTCAATAAAATGACCGCGGTGTTCCTTTACGAGTACAAAAACCGCTGTCTACAACCGTAATAAGACTAAATACGCTACCAATCAGAAACAAGCAAGAAGAAATTTCTTCTAAGATATTTACAAACTGTGTTGGCTGACACGAATATTCCTTTATTGAAAGTTAAATTTTTATGTTTGTTTACATTTGAAATAAAATGTTTGACGGCATATTGACGTGCAACATCCTTCGATTTTTCTTTCAATATATCCGCTACAGTTTGCCATGTGTTTATTTTTGCTATTACATTTTTTTCATTTCACATAACTTCTCATATAAAACTGGCAACTGCCCCACGCAAGAAATTAAAACTTAAGTCGCACTCGTCACTATAATACATTTTATTGCTCTTTTTTGTTACGTGGCCAAAAATTGCTCTCAAAATTTGAAGTCATAAATGTTCCATGTGGTCCATGTGTTTTCTTGCCATTCATTAATTTTATACTGACGTCCGTAGTTGGAAGTTTTGGCACGTGTTTGGTCGGCACAGAACGCTTAAGAAACAATATAAATTCCTCCACGCCGTCTCGTGTGCGGTAGCAAGCGCTATTAGCGAGTACCATTTATTTTTGCTAAGGGTATTTTTACGGGTATTGTAGCACGGCCTTTACTTGCGAACATTCCATAAATCGAAACCGAGAGAAGTGTCGTAGTCATAACGTCTGGCCAAAAAAAAAAACCTACTTCCGTGACTGCGGATACAAGACTACCGTTCTTTGATTTGTCAGCCAGCTACCATAGTCCATTCACTGTTACTCACAACTTTTCTGAAGTCCTGTTACAGCTTTACTTCCAGGATATTCCTCCGCCTCATGAAAGAAAGCTTAACAGAGTCTAGAAAATTACACCAAAGGGATAAAGCACTGCATTTCGTGCGCACTAGGTGTAATGATAATTTGCATGAGAACTATTTCTTACTAGGCATTACCAACACACCTAATTTCTCACTGTTTTAATTCATATTAATTATTAATAAGGGATCATTTATAGATAAAATATAAGTAACATTTCAATTCAGCTAAAAGTAAGGTACTACTTTAATATTAACGCAAGTATAAAACTCTTTGTGATACCTAGGAAACAACCAAACACGTAATACGTGGGGTAGTTTTTCAAAGATTTGATAAAAAAAAGTGCGAAGAAACCGCGAATCGACTATTGTTACAAGAAACCTGAGGGGCGTATCCGAGTTCGTGAGATGGAGGTCTTAAAAAATAAAATAAATAAATTTGATTTTAATTTATTTACACAGCTATTATTTACATAATCAACGTATCTATCTCCACTATTAATCTTTCCATTTCTCAGTGAGTGTAATATGTAATGTCTATTTTTACTCTAATTAACCTCCTTATTAATTTGTCTGGTTGATTGTAGTCAAAATTGAGTATGAGTAGTAATTGTGACTTTCAGTCTGTCTGTTGCCATCATCTGTAATATCTTTCACTCACGCACCCTACTCCAAATAGTTCAGCCTGCCAGTCGTACTCTTCACTGTGCCGATGCTCGCAGTCGCAGAGTTTCCTCCCGNCCCTACTCCAAATAGTTCAGCCTGCCAGTCGTACTCTTCACTGTGCCGATGCTCGCAGTCGCAGAGTTTCCTCCCGCTGGTCACTTCTCTCGCCGCTCGTTTCTTTTATCGCTCATCTATCGCTAAAACTCCAGCCACTCATCTACGCATAAACTCCCGCCCCGGAGGCCTGTCGAACTATTTATTCTCTGCTGGCCTTGATCTGGAAAGTTCGACGCACCCCGAGTCATGCTGACCGAATCAAGGGCAGTAAACCACTAGAAAATTCATCAGATAAATGCAGAAACTCAATACATACAACCAAGGTCAGCAGGACGCGCCGCAAAAAGGAATATCGCGTCGGCTCGCTTTTTGTGACAGATACGGGGTTCCTGGTTTACCGCTCGCCTGTCATTCAGAACATTCCATTGACTTGCCGCCGCCGCTATCATACAACTGCTCTGTCCTTCACTTCCACTCGCTCGCGCGGAACAAAGCAGCGAGCGCGTAACAGTATGTACTAGTTAATTTAAACACAAAGATCAAGTTAGTTTCTGACTGCAATGTCGTATATTCTGTTACATTTTAAATTTATTTTACCTCTGGGAATGATTGTTAATTGAAGTTGAAGGTGACACGGGTGATGGATAATCGATGTTCTACTGTTTTACATATATGTGCGCGTGTGTGCAAAGTAAGGGCATAAGTGTGCTGTCTTCCTGCTCCTTTTCTGAGATTATTTTAAATTTCCGATTTTAGTTGTAGCATATATTTATAACTGCGCGTGTTATTCTAGTCGTAAATTGATTATCTCGTATGTAATTCACGAGTTCTGAACCAAGCTCGCCTTATCAACACCATTTTCAGTGAAATTCAGGATATAAGTGGTGCCCTCTGTGACAAGATTGGAATAGTTGTTTTTCTTTTGAGATTTTTTTGAACCCTCGGTTCACCAGTGAAGTTACAGAAGTGTTATAGGTTTTCGACGAAAATGTATCCATCGATTTGCAAAATAGCTAATGGGTGGTAAGGAAACCTATAGCGTCACGATGAAATGACAGCTATAGGCCATTCACGGTTGCTTAAATCTTTTCTGAAGCCCCGCTGAAGTTCTACTTTCAGGATACTCCTCCGCCTCACGTAAACAAAGCTTAACCAAGTATAGAAAATTATACCAAAGGGACAGCGCACCGCATTCGTTCGCACTCAGTGTGATAATATTTTGAATAAGGAGACATTTCTTACTAGGCATTAATTACCAACACTCCTATTTTCTCCCTGTTTTTATTAATTTTAATTATAAATTAAATATAATTTATAGTTGAAATATAAGTAAAAGTTCAATTTAACAAAAAATGAGGTACGTTTACGTTAACACAAGTATAAACCGCTTTTGATACGTGACATAATCAGGAAACAACCGAACACATCATACATGGGGTGTTTTTTGGAAGGTTTGATTCAAAAAGTGTGACGAGGCCGCGAATAGACTATTAAACAAGCAGAACGAAAAACTTGTTACTGGTTGCCAGGCCTCGGACAGCGCTTACAAATAAAAAATTTTAACTTAAATTGAAGTAGTTACAGGGGGGCAGTTTCCACGACATTCCGAAACGAACATTCTCGTCGCCATTTCGTCCTACAGCAACCGTGTTAATTATTCTTGGGGCTTGGAGGAGTCGTTAAAGCATGTGGCGTAGAGCGCGGCCCACTGCCTATTAGCTGCTCGGGTGAATGGCCCCTTGGGCCTCGCTTTAGATGACTGCCGATCGAATATCTTAGGCAGTATTTGATGCGTGGATAACGGTGCGGGGTTATGATAGTACGCCGGATATGCGAGTTTTCCCCCTATAATATCGCTCTGTTTATATGGTGATCTTGTGGGGGGGACGTTATTGCTGGTGGATATGAAATATGATGCCATCGAAGCAAGGTCGTTTCGTTATTAGTACCAACTTACACCGTTATGCGAGTCCTCTGTCGTCGCCGCCCTGAGAGGAGAAAATTTCGACTTGCAGAATAGAGCCATAATGGTTCGGTCTTTTCGGCGACTGTTAATTGTGTGTTTTTTTTTTGTGAAGTTGTTATGGATACAATTATGTGCTTTGGGACTGCTTTATTGGTACACAACCGTGCGGTGTATGGGGGTTTTTTTTAGAGTAGATTGTAGTGCTTCATATTGCAACGGTTTTTTAAAAAAGATAATCGCGATCATAGACTGAAACGTTCTGGTCTTTATTGATCGGTATAAAACACTTGGTATAAATAGCGTGTGTTCTACATCGCATAGTTATGTACATACAGGAAGGCTAGTTTTTGCGGACTTCGAACCGTTCTAAGGTAAACTCGGTAACTATAAAATGAATAGTGTTTATATAACCCAAGGGAAATTGGTATTGGCATATGTAATATATGTGTGTATACAGTATATATATATACATATATACACACACACAGACTCACACACGCTAGCGTTACAATGTCTCAGTCAGTGGGCTTAGCCAGGTTCTTTAAGGGATGGCAGTCTTAATAAAATAAGATAGTTAATAATAATTTCCTAGTTTATTTATAAACCCCACAAAGAAAATAGTCTCGACTTAATATCTCACAATAAATGGCTATCACTTGCTATTTACAATTAATATTTACATAATCGTCAATTTTCACACAGAAATTAATACAATCAAATAACTAAAATCAGTTCCAATAAAAAGTGCTTCAAAACTTATTGAATTTTTTTATAAATCATATGTCCATATTTGACAGTTCCAATGTTTACAATAAAGCCTGTATCACTTGTTCATACAGTCCCACCTTAATTCAGTCCAGGGTCCATCATACTGGGTTGTTCTAGACCGCTCCGAGCGCCCCCGTGCACAGTAGCACTCTACCCGTCGTGTACCACGCCCTCTCGTCCGTCTATATATATATATATATATATATATATATATATATATAGACACACACACACCTCTGACTCTGACGTCGTCCGTCCTCTCCGGAGACTTCACCTGATTACTGACCTTCAGCCAGATGGCTACTACAAAACCGCCCATTCGCCGACTGCAGGGGTATTTATAGTGTCGTTTGCACATAAACCTCTTTACATTTCAGGTTGTGCCGAGTAAGAAGGTTACCAGAAGTTTCTTGATCATTCTCTGAAGTCGCCTACNCCGCACGTAACAGTATTGTATACTGTTACGTGCGGACTCCCGCACTGGAGTCAGGACTGAGTGTGTTAATTTCCGGAGGTGATTCCTTAACGAAAAATAAAGTGGAAATGTGTATTTTTGCATATTTCTATGAAGGGAAAAATTGTGGCCGCTACGCGCCGCTGAAAATTGAAACTTGAAAATTGCATTTAGTCTAGTATTTGCGAAACCATTTGAGATTGAGCAACATAATTTCGAATAGTGTTACAGGAGAGGGAGATCTTGAACCGCTTATGAGTGTAGTGGTTTTTTATCATCCCCTTTCAGTACGTACGCACGTGAATTACATCTCCGTGATTCGAAAGTAACGGCCAAAAAAAAGGGCGATGAACTCAAAGAATGTATCGAAGGGGGATGATGATAATACCACCACCACGTTTTGCTCTGGTAGGAAGCAAAATAAATTTTGTAGACACAGGATGTGCGATGCGCCGGCTTTATTTTTTTTATGTATTTCCAAAAAATAAGGTGCCGAAGGGTAGGTGTCTATTGTAAGTCGGTGCAGGGTTTATGAACAGAGTGGTTGAGAATGGTCGTTAATAAAGATGCTATTCTAGGAGGGATGGATGGGGAAAATAATTTCATACAGCAGTATGTTTTTTTTTATTTTGCCCGAAACGGAAGATGTTGATAAGCCGACGACGCTGTGGCTGCCATCTGCAGTACCGAAGGCTTCGTTCTCAGGCGACTGTTGTCTTTTCCCCCGGAGAGGACAAGAGGGCGGGCGATATTAATGTTTATTTGTCTTGTGGGTGACAGGGGGACAGAGGGGAGAAATATCACTCGGCGGCGGTGTTTGAAAAACAAACATTGTCGCCGCGTGCACTGTAATGCGGCGCATTGTCGCGCCGTCATGCCTGCATCCTCATTGTTTGTGTTAGCGCCAGCCGTGATGACGGAACCGCGCTGGGCATTATTCGCATTCGGTTATTTCCCGGACCCCTCTCGCCGGTCGTTCTGGAAGTATTGAAGAACATTTTTTTTTGTAAGTTACTCACTTCCTATTTATGCCTGTTATTAGTGAGATGATTTTCATACTGACACATCCTAAATGGGGATGGAGCCTGTAATTTCGTGTCTGCAAGCATAGCCGCTGGAGTCTGCGAGGGGGGGCGGGGGAGTGTGGCATTACCAAAAACCAAATTACCAAAATTATTTTATATAAATATTTAAAAGCTTTCGTTTACATGAACTAAGCGTTACATACATGTATCATTACATGCTCAAGAGG